>JAHPZR010015122.1:10000-16104 GCA_019787425.1 Platygyra sinensis | reverse complement strand
TGACACCTACGGAGAAACACAAAATGCTATTGAAATATGGCGGCCACGCAAATTTGGGCAATGCGCTTCCCAGTCTTACTGTACCACTATTAGGGTTAATGCTACATTTTTGAACTAAAAGTAAGACACACGATTAAAAACCTACCTAGTCACTCGTGGCAGTCGTTTTTAGGCTACGTAACGCATTGTTTCCTACACACACACGCCACTTCCTTGAACTTCACAGCTGAACTGTAAAGTATCAAAGTTAACATTTCCTACCTTTTTGTTCTATTTCTTTACAGACTTCTCCGGAAATGAAATTAGCCTTCATAGGCAGAGTGCAGTCTGCGAAATAGACCTGAGCGTTAAAACTAAAACAGGAAACTTGCCAGTTGGTCAGTTTCTACAAGCAAATCCAGTGGAAGAATGGACTGTCTGCTCTCTTCCTAATCTTTACCTTCATAGACTTGTGAACTGAAGTCTTGTGAACTTGTGTGTAAAAACAAAGGAAATGAATTGCCCATACAGTTTAAGAAGTTGTAGGGAGAAGATCATTTGCCTTACTTTATGGAGGTAAATTTAATGTAAATGTGTAAATAATGATATTTTATTAAATATTTCAATACGACGAATTATAAAAGTGTTCTTGTGTATTACTGAGTACAGTGAAACTTTTACAGATAATGCTTCTATTGACGAAGCTTAATCATTGCAGAAATATGGACATTTCACGCCCGTGATTAATTGTCAGCGGCATCTCATTTTCAAAATGGCGGACAAAAACTATCGCAGTCGGAGAAAGCGTGTTCCTTACGATATTTTAAATAATTTGAGCTCTGTGGATCTGTTTTACGAAGAAAAAAGCGAGAAAAAAGCATCTTCAAAAAAATTTTTAGGTATCTACCAGGGCGAGCGGCTGATAGCAAGGAAACAGGACGCAGATGTGCGTAAAACTTTACCTCACTAACACATGCATTCAGCCCCGTAGCTTTGAATAAACGTATCATTAACGAAAGATGGTATCACTCCATCCTTTTAGGGAACCAAATTTCTTGTAAAATGGAAATTGTACAGCTCATTTGAGAATACCTGGGAAGCTATATACTTTGTGGGCCGGTGGGGGCCGGTGTGTCATAATTTTCCCGCGTTTTACTTCTATTAAAACCAAGCCTGGTATGCTAATCGAAGACTTTTAGAAGCCTGGAACCTAGTTTACAAACAAAATGGCGACTGGGTGAAGTTTGGGTTTGCGAAGCTTTTCCTTTTGTCAGTCCAACCAAAATGGGTCGTTCACAAATATGGCCTCCATTACAGGACTTTAGCTGGAAAACTGAGGGAAATAATGGCCTGTGGAAGTATTTTGCAGTACAGAAATCATCCTTTTTATGGCTGTTTAGCAAAGATCTTACATCGCGGAAGTTATATCGAGTCGGGCAATTTACTTCATTGAGGGTTTTATTCTCTAATCGACGAGCACTTCGCACGACTTCGGCAAGATTTTAAGACAATGTATGAAGAAATGGAGCGTATAAACGAAGGATAAGAGTGGCACTTCAGGAAGTAAGTAAACCTACTTTAAATTAGCCGTTTTTAATCTAGATGAGAAGGTTACACAGTGCTTATCATGTTTCGAGTCGGGCACCGGAGGCCCGTAAGCTCACAATCGATATATTTGAACAAGTCTCCTTTTCTCCATACATTTTCTTATACGATTTCACAGCCATTATGGCCTGAGTGCGCACGCGCAACCGCCATCTTGACCCAAATTTCTGGCAATGTACAGAGTATCGGAAAACAAGAGATGGACTAGACTTGCTCCAAAATGATCATTTGATCGAGTATTTCATGAAGATGGGACGGACCTTTATATTATTGACTTGCGCTTGGTACACACGAAGGGAACATTGCACTTGGTACAGGCGTAAACTGGCGCTTGCTAAACAAATGCTTGAAGAAGGTAATATAAGCAAAAAGAAGCAAAAACGTTTCATAAAAAAGCAAGGATCGGATTGACGCAAGTCTAGTTGCGATAAAACTGGATAACCCATGCAACGATTATACGCCGTGAGATCGTGAATTTGCGCTGCGCTAGTCAGATTAACCAAGAGTATTCCGGCTTATACTATGTTGTGACGTGAATGAATCAAAAATAGATTTTCGATTATTGCATAGCTGGATCCATGGAGTTTTGTGACCTGAGATAACTCATTCTCTTTTTCGCACTGGCACAATAGTCCACCTTAGTAAAAAGCCCCAGTTTCCTCTAGTCGAAAGTTGTAACCAAGAGAATGTCAGGTTCGTCATGTTCTCAGACCTTTTCCAGTTATTCTTTCTGCGAAGGATTTTTACACCTGTTTGCACGTTAACGCCACTGAGCAAAGTCCAACTGATCAAGGATGTGTACGTGAACAGAAAAAAAATAATTGTCCTAGTTATGCAACAAAAGCGCCGACGTAACATAACCCATTTGTGTTGATTTGCACACCCCAGAATCATAACCATAAACGAGCGAACGATCGTGACAGTCTGGCATACACTTGCGATGATGTCATTTGCTAGTTTTTCACCCTTGCTTTGGCGAGGCTGATTGTTCCACCGCCCGACCCCCGCCCGACCGACATATAAAAGAGTAATGGTTTGGAGCTCTGGTCGGAGCTCGGCTAAATGTAAAACTTTGTTGAGTACTGACATTCCCGTGGGCCCAGTTGATCAACTAAGACCGTAGTGGTTTCTTTCTTCTTTCCTCTCTTCTCTGAAACCAGAGAACTGGGGGACTTAATTCGAAAATAATTCAGTGGATTATCAAGGAATTTTCAAATGAAATTAATGTAACGTAACTTTCTGAGTTCGAAGTTTATGATGTATACCCGAGACAAACTGAAATGGAATGGGATGAAGTAAAAAAAAATTATGAAAATGCTCGCAAAATTTCGCGTTCGCTCGAATTGCTCGCAAAAATGAGATCAGTACAAGTGCTCGCTTGCTAGTGCTCGCAAATTTTTTGCAACGCTGGCATGCTCGGATTTTCGCTAAAATTCCCTGCCATGTAGCGTAAGCATATTTCCATCTTGGAAAAACTGATAGTGGAAACAATGTTTCCTGTTTGGTAAACTGGGAAACATTGGGGAAACATGCGAGCGTCCCATGAATATTTATGAAAAAAATGCTTCCTCAATTTTGTTGATGTTTCTTGAAACTGACCGGCCAGAATTCAGTCCTAGGTAGTAGGGCCTATCTTTAACCGTCTTGAGAGGGAACCTACTCCCCCACCCCCCTCCTACTTGTAAGCAGGGCCTTAGAAAGCTTCAGATCTCGTTTAGCGTCCACCCACTGACTCTCGCGGAGCTAAGTGAAGTAAGTTTTGTATCAAACGTCAGATCAAACAAGGCGTAATTGGCTCAAGCTGCTGGGAATATGGTTGCCTAGCTTTGCGCCTGTTGTCCTGATTGGGAGGTGTCTTGATGCAAAACAACGTTTTAATAAAAGAGAGATTCCAGCTGGCGGAAAATTTACGAATTAAATGCTCGTTGCTCGCTATTTGTAATTTCTAAAGTGCTCGCTGCTCATGCCTCGCATGCTTACAAATGCTCACAAATGCTGACAAAGACCGTTCGCTACCCCTGCTACTCAGAGTGGGGTCTGAAATGGCCGGGCCTGGGGTGACAACGTTGAGGCATTTTTGAAGAAAGATCACAAACATTTCACAAATTCAAAATGCGTTTTTTTTTTCAATGATGTTTGATGATGACAGAAACGTTTGTTTACAAGATCCAGATTATTTTTTTAATGTTTGATGCTGACAAAAACGTTTCTTCGTAAGTTCCACTAGAAGTATTAACGTTAATAGGCATAAGTGTCTGAGTGTAAGTTGATTATTCGTGACAAAACAGCAAATTGATTAATAGGGAAGACTGCCTCCTTTTTTCCAAGGGACGAGCACTCTTTTATCGAGCATCTGACATGCATGACATACATGCCAGTATAGGAGATGAAGGCAAAAAGTGTCTGCTTGGATGACATCTAGCAGCTTAAATAACGGCACAACTTTGTAGCAAATTATTTCCTTTAGCAATGAGATGTAAGAAAATTTTGCTAGTTTTTCTGTTTAAATCTACTGCCGTTTAGCTTCTGTGCCGTTATGTTTCCTCTTACAGCGACTCTGCGATCTCAAAGGGGGCCAGTTTGTTTGTTGCTCTCCGGGAATTTTAATCCTGATCGGAGACTATTTGGGACGTTGGTTTTTCCCTAGACGGAAGCGAACAGATTCTTCTGTTTTTTTTTTTTACCTCGGAAAACAAACGAAAATAATAATGAGACAAGTATAAGACAAAGAACCCTGCCACTTAATTGGAAGTAATTTGCCCCTATTCTGTGGAAATTGACGTTTCCAAAAGCTCAAAGCTCTTACATGTAAAACTCTCAATCTTTTCAAATACCGCTGTTTCATTTGTTCAGTTAGCGATTGTTCAAAACCCAATCAATTGGGTCCCTTTAGAACAAGACATTAAAACTCAAAATTTGCATGAGGCCCGAATGGTTTGTGAGCTTCACTTTATTGTATTCTTCTACTGCACGAATTCATAAAAGTATATCGCACGTTTTTAACAGCAAATAATCTCCTATACACCTTTCAAATGCTCTTCTACTATACTGAATCATTACATCCTATGCTAACTATGTAAATAGTACAAAAAACCGTGAATTTTTATGTTGCGCGGTTGATACATTTTAACAACACAGTTCTTGGATCCTAATTGAAGACTTGTAGAACAAAGTGAAGTCCAAATACTAACATATCGGAACGAGCCGTGATATTAATCCTTGAGAGGGCTAAATCCCTCGAGTGAGGCAGGAATCAACTGATGTAAGATAAAAGAGAGTTCAAGGGCTCTGCAATCTCTGGGCATTATACAGGAACTGGACTTAAATAATCACATTCTGACGTCTATATGTCAACCCCTTTGCCTGTAACAGGCATAAATATAGTAAAAATTGATGGAAAATGTGATATTTATTTCATGACTACAAAATAGACCTAACGAGGTTTGCGACAACCATGCTAAAACACTCGTGTATCATCAACATCGTTCCCAGGCTTTCTCTCCTTTACCCCCACCCTCCCCCTCACCTTGTTGTTGAGGGGACAAGGCAGGCAAAGGCGAGACAGAGCCTGGGAACGAGGTTGATGCATCATACGGAGCCTGACTCAGTCACGAAAAGAGTTATGGGTCAGCCTAGTGATCAAGTGATTGATTTTAATCAATTGTAGAGCAAGAGGAATTGTGGGTGAGTGATACAATTTTTTAAAGAGTAAGGAGATTTTGTGGTCTCGATCAACGTATTGTGACCAATTCTTCGGATGACGTAGGTTGAATTGCCACAGTATCATCAAAATCTTTCTTTGTTGCCCCATTTTGACCGCCACGGAAAAACCCTGCAACATCTCGTCACAACCTATGCCAAGATAATCTAAGGAGAAATGATGAGAAACAGTCGACGTCAGAGAACCCAGTCACGTTTAACTTAGTTTGAGTTATTTTGGCCGCAAACAGAATTACCTAAAGGAAACCTGAAAATAATACTTTGCCAAGATACAAAAACACCAAAGAGATAATAATAAACCATAAAGGAACTAGACGCATATTTGCGTTCACTCGGGCTTCGACTTGGAGATAAACATTGTTTTTGTTGCACGTCCTTCGGTAAGGCTTTTTTGTAATTATGGGTTTATCTTGTAACTGTTTTTGTCTCGGTATGCTGGAGATGAAGGGTTATTACTTATGTATGGAGTAAGCGGAAAAAATATCGTTTTTCCGGGTTACGTTTGGTTGACCGCAAGCAAAATGGGGTGGTTATCGGAAGCAAACCTAAGCGCGGGGTGACCGCTGATATAAAAATATCATACTGCGGAAAGGGCGTCACAGAGTCTACTTGGGAAGTAGTTTCCGGAGTGTTGAGTTACACGCCACATTAAATATTTATTTCGGAACATGTACAAACATCGGGAAAACGAATGAGCTCCACGCTTTCAAAAAGAGTTCATATGAACAATATTTGATCAATAGGCGAGGTTAAATTTCGTTTTCCTCAATATATTTTTAGCATTTACATAACCGTACAAT
>JAHPZR010015122.1:0-5000 GCA_019787425.1 Platygyra sinensis | reverse complement strand
CAATTTGCTCACCAGTATATGTAATTTCGTACCATGTGACCGGGTCGTGCAAAGGGCCTATTTTCAAGTTTGTCGTTTGTAATCCGTGTTAATCTTCTCCATCCTTAACCATCCTTGTTACTCGGGCTTTCCAAAGGAAACGCCCGAGTTGAAATTTCGGCTTCGTTTTTTTTTCGTTCAGCCACAGTTTGCAATTCTTTAATTAATACGCATGCGCGACGATTTGACTCTAATGAGGACATGGCATGGTGTAATGGCGGACGAAAAAGGTTTATGCGGTGAAAGATCATCACAAATACTGTGTATAATAAGCTCAAAACGGATACCAAATATTCACACAGCGTTCGCGGTAAACCCCCGCTAAAAGATGAGGAGCGCTTTCGGAACGGGTTGGTCGGCAAAACTTACGGCAGATCTCTTTATGAGCGAATATTTATGAGTGAGCCTTGCGTTCATCGAGAAACATGCTATATCAACTGAGCTATCTAATGTTAATCGAGAGAAGCATAAACTAAAATCTCATCGTGTATGTAGACGCGATCGTGAATCAAGCAGAATACCAATAAGTAGTTTGAAAAGTCTAAGGAACAAAAGCAGAAAGGTTAGAGAATTTGTCTATGCACGTATTCTTTCGTGTATACCCATGTCACCTATATTGTACGGTTATGTAAATGCTAAAAATATATTGAGGAAAACGAAATTTAACCTCGCCTATTGATCAAATATTGTTCATATGAACTCTTTTTGAAAGCGTGGAGCTCATTCGTTTTCCCGATGTTTGTACATGTTCCGAAATAAATATTTAATGTGGCGTGTAACTCAACACTCCGGAAACTACTTCCCAAGTAGACTCTGTGACGCCCTTTCCGCAGTATGATATTTTTATATCAGCGGTCACCCCGCGCTTAGGTTTGCTTCCGATAACCACCCCATTTTGCTTGCGGTCAACCAAACGTAACCCGGAAAAACGATATTTTTTCCGCTTACTCCATACATAAGTAATAACCCTTCATCTCCAGCATACCGAGACAAAAACAGTTACAAGATAAACCCATAATTACAAAAAAGCCTTACCGAAGGACGTGCAACAAAAACAATGTTTATCTCCAAGTCGAAGCCCGAGTGAACGCAAATATGCGTCTAGTTCCTTTATGGTTTATTATTATCTCTTTGGTGTTTTTGTATCTTGGCAAAGTATTATTTTCAGGTTTCCTTTAGGTAATTCTGTTTGCGGCCAAAATAACTCAAACTAAGTTAAACGTGACTGGGTTCTCTGACGTCGACTGTTTCTCATCATTTCTCCTTAGATTATCTTGGCATAGGTTGTGACGAGATGTTGCAGGGTTTTTCCGTGGCGGTCAAAATGGGGGCAACAAAGAAAGATTTTGATGATACTGTGGCAATTCAACCTACGTCATCCGAAGAATTGGTCACAATACGTTGATCGAGACCACAAAATCTCCTTACTCTTTAAAAAATTGTATCACTCACCCACAATTCCTCTTGCTCTACAATTGATTAAAATCAATCACTTGATCACTAGGCTGACCCATAACTCTTTTCGTGACTGAGTCAGGCTCCGTATGATGCATCAACCTCGTTCCCAGGCTCTGTCTCGCCTTTGCCTGCCTTGTCCCCTCAACAACAAGGTGAGGGGGAGGGTGGGGGTAAAGGAGAGAAAGCCTGGGAACGATGTTGATGATACACGAGTGTTTTAGCATGGTTGTCGCAAACCTCGTTAGGTCTATTTTGTAGTCATGAAATAAATATCACATTTTCCATCAATTTTTACTATATTTATGCCTGTTACAGGCAAAGGGGTTGACATATAGACGTCAGAATGTGATTATTTAAGTCCAGTTCCTGTATAATGCCCAGAGATTGCAGAGCCCTTGAACTCTCTTTTATCTTACATCAGTTGATTCCTGCCTCACTCGAGGGATTTAGCCCTCTCAAGGATTAATATCACGGCTCGTTCCGATATGTTAGTATTTGGACTTCACTTTGTTCTACAAGTCTTCAATTAGGATCCAAGAACTGTGTTGTTAAAATGTATCAACCGCGCAACATAAAAATTCACGGTTTTTTGTACTATTTACATAGTTAGCATAGGATGTAATGATTCAGTATAGTAGAAGAGCATTTGAAAGGTGTATAGGAGATTATTTGCTGTTAAAAACGTGCGATATACTTTTATGAATTCGTGCAGTAGAAGAATACAATAAAGTGAAGCTCACAAACCATTCGGGCCTCATGCAAATTTTGAGTTTTAATGTCTTGTTCTAAAGGGACCCAATTGATTGGGTTTTGAACAATCGCTAAACTGAACAAATGAAACAGCGGTATTTGAAAAGATTGAGAGTTTTACATGTAAGAGCTTTGAGCTTTTGGAAACGTCAATTTCCACAGAATAGGGGCAAATTACTTCCAATTAAGTGGCAGGGTTCTTTGTCTTATACTTGTCTCATTATTATTTTCGTTTGTTTTCCGAGGTAAAAAAAAAAAACAGAAGAATCTGTTCGCTTCCGTCTAGGGAAAAACCAACGTCCCAAATAGTCTCCGATCAGGATTAAAATTCCCGGAGAGCAACAAACAAACTGGCCCCCTTTGAGATCGCAGAGTCGCTGTAAGAGGAAACATAACGGCACAGAAGCTAAACGGCAGTAGATTTAAACAGAAAAACTAGCAAAATTTTCTTACATCTCATTGCTAAAGGAAATAATTTGCTACAAAGTTGTGCCGTTATTTAAGCTGCTAGATGTCATCCAAGCAGACACTTTTTGCCTTCATCTCCTATACTGGCATGTATGTCATGCATGTCAGATGCTCGATAAAAGAGTGCTCGTCCCTTGGAAAAAAGGAGGCAGTCTTCCCTATTAATCAATTTGCTGTTTTGTCACGAATAATCAACTTACACTCAGACACTTATGCCTATTAACGTTAATACTTCTAGTGGAACTTACGAAGAAACGTTTTTGTCAGCATCAAACATTAAAAAAATAATCTGGATCTTGTAAACAAACGTTTCTGTCATCATCAAACATCATTGAAAAAAAAAACGCATTTTGAATTTGTGAAATGTTTGTGATCTTTCTTCAAAAATGCCTCAACGTTGTCACCCCAGGCCCGGCCATTTCAGACCCCACTCTGAGTAGCAGGGGTAGCGAACGGTCTTTGTCAGCATTTGTGAGCATTTGTAAGCATGCGAGGCATGAGCAGCGAGCACTTTAGAAATTACAAATAGCGAGCAACGAGCATTTAATTCGTAAATTTTCCGCCAGCTGGAATCTCTCTTTTATTAAAACGTTGTTTTGCATCAAGACACCTCCCAATCAGGACAACAGGCGCAAAGCTAGGCAACCATATTCCCAGCAGCTTGAGCCAATTACGCCTTGTTTGATCTGACGTTTGATACAAAACTTACTTCACTTAGCTCCGCGAGAGTCAGTGGGTGGACGCTAAACGAGATCTGAAGCTTTCTAAGGCCCTGCTTACAAGTAGGAGGGGGGTGGGGGAGTAGGTTCCCTCTCAAGACGGTTAAAGATAGGCCCTACTACCTAGGACTGAATTCTGGCCGGTCAGTTTCAAGAAACATCAACAAAATTGAGGAAGCATTTTTTTCATAAATATTCATGGGACGCTCGCATGTTTCCCCAATGTTTCCCAGTTTACCAAACAGGAAACATTGTTTCCACTATCAGTTTTTCCAAGATGGAAATATGCTTACGCTACATGGCAGGGAATTTTAGCGAAAATCCGAGCATGCCAGCGTTGCAAAAAATTTGCGAGCACTAGCAAGCGAGCACTTGTACTGATCTCATTTTTGCGAGCAATTCGAGCGAACGCGAAATTTTGCGAGCATTTTCATAATTTTTTTTTACTTCATCCCATTCCATTTCAGTTTGTCTCGGGTATACATCATAAACTTCGAACTCAGAAAGTTACGTTACATTAATTTCATTTGAAAATTCCTTGATAATCCACTGAATTATTTTCGAATTAAGTCCCCCAGTTCTCTGGTTTCAGAGAAGAGAGGAAAGAAGAAAGAAACCACTACGGTCTTAGTTGATCAACTGGGCCCACGGGAATGTCAGTACTCAACAAAGTTTTACATTTAGCCGAGCTCCGACCAGAGCTCCAAACCATTACTCTTTTATATGTCGGTCGGGCGGGGGTCGGGCGGTGGAACAATCAGCCTCGCCAAAGCAAGGGTGAAAAACTAGCAAATGACATCATCGCAAGTGTATGCCAGACTGTCACGATCGTTCGCTCGTTTATGGTTATGATTCTGGGGTGTGCAAATCAACACAAATGGGTTATGTTACGTCGGCGCTTTTGTTGCATAACTAGGACAATTATTTTTTTTCTGTTCACGTACACATCCTTGATCAGTTGGACTTTGCTCAGTGGCGTTAACGTGCAAACAGGTGTAAAAATCCTTCGCAGAAAGAATAACTGGAAAAGGTCTGAGAACATGACGAACCTGACATTCTCTTGGTTACAACTTTCGACTAGAGGAAACTGGGGCTTTTTACTAAGGTGGACTATTGTGCCAGTGCGAAAAAGAGAATGAGTTATCTCAGGTCACAAAACTCATGGATCCAGCTATGCAATAATCGAAAATCTATTTTTGATTCATTCACGTCACAACATAGTATAAGCCGGAATACTCTTGGTTAATCTGACTAGCGCAGCGCAAATTCACGATCTCACGGCGTATAATCGTTGCATGGGTTATCCAGTTTTATCGCAACTAGACTTGCGTCAATCCGATCCTTGCTTTTTTATGAAACGTTTTTGCTTCTTTTTGCTTATATTACCTTCTTCAAGCATTTGTTTAGCAAGCGCCAGTTTACGCCTGTACCAAGTGCAATGTTCCCTTCGTGTGTACCAAGCGCAAGTCAATAATATAAAGGTCCGTCCCATCTTCATGAAATACTCGATCAAATGATCATTTTGGAGCAAGTCTAGTCCATCTCTTGTTTTCCGATACTCTGTAC
>JAHPZR010015121.1:57500-60614 GCA_019787425.1 Platygyra sinensis | reverse complement strand
AATTTTTCTATCCTGCACAGGTATAGGTGAACGTAAGAGCAATTCAAGCTGCTCTTAAAACATTCTGTTGATGAAAAAATTGACCCCTGTTTTCAGTCTTTGAGAAGTGCAGATTTCAGACAGAGAGTGGAAATCTCAATGATCTTCTCATGACCAATAGGAGTGGTGTTTGGCTTATCAACCATTTGTATCATCATGTCGTTTTTACTGACTGCGAGCGACAGGGCGAAATATTCGTTATAGCGGGGTAAATTGTCCGTTGGGACCGTCAAAATAGATTCGTTATAGCGGGGATTTCGTTATAGCGGGGTTCGTTATAGCGGGGTTTGTTATCATATATTTTACTGTAATTCTGCATGGCTTTCAAATTTTGTTCGCTACAGGAGGGAGGGGGTGACTCTATTGTTTTGGAGTTTCTGTCAGAGACCGACTCATCACTGCCAGTGTGACGTCACATAGCAAAAAGTCGAAGCTTCGCTCGGCTTGCCCAGATTTGGCGTCGGGACTCCACTGAATTCAAAGAAAAAGAGCATAATACAAGCTATTATTGCGCTATTATTCACTGATTTGGGATAAATGTGCAGGCTTTGTAGTGGATATTGTCTGTGAGTACAACTGTTTGTTGTTTTGTGCGCGTTTTTTGTTCCCAATTTTATTGGAAACAAATAGGGTCAAGTGGGGTTACCGCCATCTTGACTTCCGGTCAAGTAAAGGTCACCCAAAACGCCCGCCGTTTTCTCTTCAACTTTTCAACAGAAGTACATCATAATAGGAGGTTTTGTTTCTTTTTGATATAACTTTCAAGCCATTGTTGGTTTCTCTCAATGCGATGCGCCATTTTGCTCAACAATCCTTTTGAGTGCGAGGGCGTACATGCAGGTCACATGTCGGTTTGATTTCTCGCGTGTTAAACTTTGTTCAATTGGTGAAAGGTCAGAGTGTCTATGTTTACCAGCTGTTAGCTGGTTGAAAGCTTGTGTTTTTAAATTTTGTGGGGTAGATGAATGCCTGTGTGCTCCTGAAGGGCTAACCTTTAGAATACCCGGTCTCTATTGCGTGACATTAAATACCTGCTCCCGTAGTCCCGCAGTCAAAAGGGACTTTAAGATATGGTACGGCGAGGCTGTAGTACGGCAGAAAATAGTGAAGATCACTTCCGGGAACGTCATGTCGCGTGTTCCACAACGGCTTGCCCGCCGTAGTCTTGCTTTCTACTACGGGAAAGTGCCTAGTTTCATGTACTCTTCACTACGTGAGTATAAGCCTGCTGTTTACTTCTCATTTTCAACGCTGTTTTCACTGTTTGAACAGCCTAGCTCGAAGATAAAGTACTCAATCATAAAAATCCGTTCGAAGATAACTGTTTCTTTGTCATTTTTGTACAAAAAATTTGAATGATTTAAACACCTATCGCAAGCGACAGTCATATTTTATTGACCGGCCCGAACAGCCGCAAGTAAGAAAGCTTTGTATCTACTAAGCTGAGGTGTTCAAAATGTATTTTATTTGAATTGAAAGCTTTGTATTTTCGGACTTATCACATTGTACGAACACCCTACCCGTGCTGAACTCGAGCTTTTTATCAGTGTTAAGCTTATTTTGTTTTGTGGCTGGAATTACAGCGGTTCTAAAAGCAGATGAGAAGCAAATCTAAGTTTTGGGAAATGTAAGATCGACACAAGAGAAAGAAATCAGTGTCACTGATCAAGCCTTTGTCGTATGAAAGTAGAATAAAGTCGAACGTATCCATTTTTGTAGAGACACGTAGATGATGAACACCCCGTTGCCGTACAGCGACATCTTAATCTGTTTGACGTTTGCAGAGGGAACGGAGTTGTCAGCCTAGTCCCTCACGGCCGAAGTAGCCGTAGTAGCAGCCCGCCGTAGTGTATCTTAAAGGCCCTAACAAATATTTGCAAATGGAAACAAGCGAGAAAAACTTAATGTATACACGAAACAAGCGTGCTACACATGAATGTACCTAGTTCTAAAATCCATCAGCCGAAACAAGCGCGCTACACATGAAAAGATTTCGTTCTATAATCCATGAGCCGAAACCCGGAGTTTTAATATTCATTTTATCCACTGCGGGACTGCGGGAGCAATAGCTTTGCTCGTCTTACTTTCATAGCAATAGTTTTGCTCGTCTTGCGTTCATCAACCCATAAAATGGCGATACTCATCGTTACGTCTCCTATTGTCATTAACGTGCCAGAGGTTTATTGTTTCTCGAAACAAAGGATTCTTTTATTCTGTGGTTGGCAAAATTTAAATATCAAAAGACTTGTTTGTAAACAGTGAATATCGCTATACAACACCACTGCGGGAGTACGGGAGCAAGCGTTCAATGTCACACAATCGTGCACGGGTATTCTGAAGTCGCTCTCCAAATGCCATTTCATTAACTTTGAAGGGATTATTGAGACGAACCATAAGTACTGAAGGCTTAATTCTCAGCACAGAGCAAACTTAATATACCATGTACCAAATCTACTATTATGGGATCAGGACATCTCCGCATTTCTGCGTGGGATCCGGAAAAACGTTGTCAATCCATTAAACTTTGTCGACGTCTCAGCCAGTTGTCAGTATGTTTCTACTCAAAATACGAGGCTTTCGAATAACTTATCCTACCGAAAATTACTGCAAAGAAGTCTTTCATATATTTTTTATCCTGGGTAACATTGAACAAAGTAATCGAATCATCAAAAAGTTAGAAATTTCCACATTTCTTTCACTTAACGGGGTGCCACTGTCTTACTCTAGCATGTATTTCCGTAGCCTATTTTTGACGAGTTAAAGAAAATTTTAAATGCTTTAAAATTAAAACAGTTGAATGAATTGCAGATATCTCTCCGGCAACAAAGTGAGCAGCCTCCCGCATGGAATATTTGATAACCTGATGTCTCTAAGATATCTGTAAGTGTTTATTGTTTTGCTGCATGCTTTACATGACAATTTGACACAGTTATCGACAACAAATTTCTGTTTAACTAGAAGTTGCTTATAGCAAGCGAAGTGCTGCGGAGTGAGTTATTAAAATAAAATAAAAACAAAGATGATAACTGATGTTTATAATAACACTTTATTCAGGCATACTGTTACGAAAATTAT
>JAHPZR010015121.1:35000-55000 GCA_019787425.1 Platygyra sinensis | reverse complement strand
ACCAATTCCCTGATTGATTTCACAGAAAAAGGCGCCAAGCATCGCAGAAATTTACAACATAGGGAACAAAATCTATGCCACGCCAGACGAATTTTTTATCATAAAATTTCGCGACATATTCAGACAAACCAGGCTCAAGCACACAACATCAGCCGAAGCAAAAACTTGGCTAAGAAGTCCAAACATGAAATACTGGACGCAACAAATGAACTTCGCGGTGTTTTGCGCACGCAGGGGTGCAGTATTTCTCGTGAAATGTTTGACAGCGGAGTCTCTCTTTCACCACAGTATAAGAGCCTTCTACCAGTTTCACGTGTATTTCACGGTCAGGCGAGTTTGTACCAGCTAGGTGGCATACAGAACATAAGCGCTTTGCCGGGAGACCCCACATTCAACCAATTCAGCAACCATTATGACGTGGCCTCTTACAAAAGGATATGCGCCGAGTTCGGGGTTGACCCATCGAGCGATTTCCGCTTTACACACGGCAAAAACAACGGCCTTGGTAACGTTTACATCTATGCACAAGGTGCGTCAAAAACAGATTACGAATATCCAGGGTTTAACAAATTTAGTGATGAGGGAGGCAAAGCGATCAAAGGGGACTTGATTTATTACATTGAGCCAGATGTTTCCACACCGTATGACTGGTTCGCCCCAAAACAGCAGCGGGGCTGACGCAGGCGGGGCTTTCACGCATCAACCAGTCAATCGAGGCGTTCGTTTACTGCATCTTAGGCGCGCAGGTAAATGTAAGGAGCAGCATACTTGGAGTAGGCGGGAGAGCAAAAGAGGCTCAGACTGAGTTTTTGACGCTGATGGAAGACGCAATCAGACAGCCCGACTTGGCGCAAAGCGTGCAAAGATACCAGCTCGCAGTAGATCAAGCGAAGGTCAGGCTAAATCTTGCCGTGTGTCCTGGAGCGTGGCTGATGCCGGCGAGAATGATAATCAACACAGACAGTGTGAATGGCTACAACAACAAGCTAAAGCAGGCAGCCGCAGGAATGAAACTAGGAGTAAACAACAGCATAAATCTTGGCACAAAAAAAGCGGGCTTAGTATTGATGGAAGGGGGGCCATCAAAAAGAAACCGGCCCAACAGCCATCCTTCAAACCCGATCCACAAAGCTGCTATGACCGCGCAAAACCCAAAGCCAGACACAAGCGCTTAAACGCCAGATTTACAGCAAAACACCCAACTGCCTTCAGAGGAAACCTTTTCACAAAAAAACGCCGCAGCATGAAAAAAAAAAAAACAAAACAAACCGCAGTGATTGTTGGTGTAGTTGGAGTCGTGGCTCTGATATTTATAGCAATGCGTTAACGCCGCTTTAATTTACTGACAAGAAAAGCAACTACCGCCAAAATCAAGAGCCATGTATGCTCGGCTAGAAAGCCAATGGCTTGCCCCGCAGCTTTGAAAACTCCAACAACGGCCCCAATTTTAACGCCAGCTGCGAGAAAGATTGACGCCACCGTCACGCCATATTTTTTGAAAATTTATTTTCTTTTTTCTCGAAGAGACATGTTTTCATCAAGCTGGGCAATTACCTGCCCGATCTCTTTTCTACGAATTGCCACTCTTTCTTCAGCATTTGTTTTCTCATCAGGGTCAGCATCTTCATCGTTGATGATAATCATGTCTTCTTTATTTGCTTTTTCTAGTTCTTCGTTGCGTTGTTGTAGTCTTTCTATTTCTTTATCCCGAAGAGAACGTTTCACGCCAAGTTTTTTTTCAAACATTTTTTCTTCAACAACTATCATTTGAAAACTTTGGTCAAGCTGTGTAAGTTTTTCTATTGCCTCTTGTCTTTCTTCGGCGGTTGCATCGGAGTCTAATGATTTATCTAATTCTATACCTTTTCTCCAGTCTAAAAGCTTCTTTTCGCTTTCTTATTGCTTTGAGAGCTTCACTTGTATTACCTATTTCTTCATTTATTAAATCTTCTTCTTGAATATCTTCTATCACTTCGATATTTTGTTCTGAAAATGATTTTCTTCTTTCTGCTTCATAGCTATCTAAATATTTTTTATTAGCTTTTGCGCAATTGGCTTCGAGCATCCTTATATTTGCTTTTGATTTGTCAATCTCTCTCTGTGGGGTCTCTGAATTTTCAAGAGATTCAAGGTTTTGTTGTTCTTTCCTTATTTTTTCTCTTTTTTCGTCCAATTCTTTTTTATTTTTTCCCTTTGTGAACCCTCATATTGCTTCTCTTTTATTTCTTTTCGTTTTTCGTATGTAATTTGTTGCAGTCTTTCATATTTGGACGGGCCGAGAGCGGTTTTTATTTCTTTCGGGAGGCTTTAATTTATCTGATCTCTGCCCGTTGCTTTATCTGTTGTTAACAAGTTGTACAGTTTTTAACATTTTAACTTGAAGCCTGCCTTTTGTGCTGTATAACACCTCAAGCTCGCTTGAGCTCATGTTTGGAAATAAATTCTTTGCAGTAGTCCATGCTTGCTCACTCAATGTTGCCGCACCGAAACTAGTCTCAACGTAAGACGTGCCCGGCAGCCCATATTTTTCGTGTTGCATTGTCTGCATTTTTATTTCTTCGCCGGCTGCAGCTGGTGTGGATGACTCAGTTGGAATGAAGGGAGTTGTTTCGTCTCTATAATCATAATTATCACCCCAGTCTGGTTCATAATCTGGGTTTTCAAAGGACCTGTCGCCGCCTTCTGCCATTGCAATATATTTTTCAAAAAGAACTTTTCAATTAAAAATATATTTCTGCTTTTCAAATACAATGTCGGGCATAACACAAATGGACGGTGATCGTCCAGAGGATAATGTCTCAAAGAACGGAGAGGTGTCATACGACCTCCTTCCAACAAAACAAGAAAAGATATTGCGTGGAATGAAGGTGCTGCGAGCTGTCAAGAGAATCACTTTCAACCCTTCTGAAGCTGGACCCGGCGTGACGCTGAATGTTCGCGTGCCAAAACTAAATAACAACGAGGTCATTGTGCCTGGCTCGCTAGCTCTTCCCTTTTATATGGACCTTTCTGGAGGGCACGCCAATAACTTCCTCGTCCAGAACGTGTGGCGGGTGCTTGTAAGTAAGATGGTGGTGAAGTTTGAGAGCTCGATCTTGGAGCAGACGGAGGAATATAGCACATACAAGATCTTCAGCGACTTATTCTTGCCAGGAGAAAAGCGGGACAGCATGGTGCCTGAGGGTATACAGAGCGAAGATTTGTGCAAGATCCGCTCAGGTTCGGGAGACAAAAAGACCTCTGGAGTTGCTGCTGAAAACAAACTGAACGAAATTTACGGAAACAAATAACGCATTAATTAAGACCACCAGATACTGACTGACCACGGCGTTTTCTATCCTAAAGCCCTGTACAATGACCTTTTATTTGAAGTGACTCTGGCATTAGCTGCCGAAGTGGTCAAAGGTTCTGACCCAACAAAGCTGAATTACAAGCTGACTAACATCCAGCTGGAGTATGAAATAATGCAAAGCGAGAAGCTTGCAAAACAAGCGATCAGTGTATACGAAAGCAGCAAAGAGTTTGCCTATGACCACGTGAAAAAATATTTAGTGCAGCCGATCAAGAGTGGTGAAACGAGAATAAATATCCACGCCAACAATCAAAGCAGATCTCTTAAAGGCATTCTTCTCTTGTTTCAAGAGCCTTACACTGCAGGGACAAGAGATTCAGAAAAATATTTCTTCCCCGACATTAAAAAAAATCAGAGTAACGATCAACGGTTCACCAAATATGCTGTACAACGAAGATATAGAAGGCCAGGACATTTGGTCAGAGGTCAGCCGCTTTTTCATGAAAGAAAAAATCAAACCTCAGCATATGACTCTTCAGAAGTTCTACACAGAAAAAAAGTTCGGACTTCTTATCGATCTGCGGTCAATGGCCAGCCAAAAAATGCATAAGAGTGGTACTCTTATCGTGAACTCCACGGATGGAGTCCAGCTGGAAATTGAGAGAAAGGCCGGAGGTTCAAATATGAACTGCTTTATCTTTGTAATCAGTGACTCTCAGTCTAACATCCAAGGCAGGCAGTTAGAATCTGTGCAGAATTGAAATGGACCCCGACAAAATTCCATTTGCAACGCGTTAATTGTTGGCCGGACAAACTCTGGCAAGACGCAGTTTCTCGTGAATCAGCTCTGCTGCCCATTCTATGGCAAGTTTGATTACATAGTTTTAATCTGCCCAACCTTCGCATACAACAGAACGCTAGACCGGTTTGGTGATAGAGACCCACGGCTGGATGTCATCATCTGCGAGCAGCACCAGGTCGAAACATGGCTAAAAGTGGCAAGTTATGCTTTCGAAGGCACTAGCACTCTCATCGTGCTTGATGACTGCGCCGCATCAAAAGATGTGAAAGGCCGGACAGGGGAGCTACGCCGGCACCAGTGTGTGGGTTTTGACCCAGCAGCTCTCCAGCATCGCGAAGCCTTTCCGAGAAAACGTTGCAGCAATCGTCCTTTTCTACACGCAATCGGCCAGACCACGAAGGCAATCTTCGAAGAACACGCCGGCGAGCTTTCTCATAACGAACTGAAGCAGATGGTTGCAAGGCTGAAAGAGCGCAAGTTTGCCCATTTAATTTTTTTTTCCTGCATCACCCTTTCTCCATTGAACATAAGTAGCACTATTGCATCATGGAGCAATTGAAAAAGATTCGCGTAAATTTCGATCAAGACTTTGAAGCCGTAATAAAAAAAATTCCGCTGGATGACATGATGAAAAATATCGCGGTCGACGTCGTAAAAATTTTAGAGGAAGTCGAAAACTTTTTCGAAGAATTCAAAAACGATGAAGACTACAAAGCTCTCATGGCAAAATATGAAATCGAAAACGAAAATCTGTGGTTTTGTTTTGCATTTTTAATGTACAAAGCTAATCTTTGTGACAGAGATCTCAGAGGGCGAGATTCCCCCCTCTTTATTATGAATAGTAGCAGCGGTATGTTGCCCCATTTGAACATTAGCAGCACTAATGCAACATGGAGCAACAGTTGCAATTCGAAGAGGCCGAAAAAATTTTCAGACGGAGGGAAATGCACCCTGGCGTCTACAAATATTACGGCATTAAATATCGAGGAGAAAACAGCTATGGCAGGCCGATAAGCGTTATCACTCTTGAATCAAAAGAAGGTGTGAAGATGTACTATGCGCCCGCGTCTTTGTATTGGGATCTCAAGAATCGCCGATCAGAAACAAACTTCATAAAATATGAAGGGACGCAAACTTCCGAAAGATGCTATGAGTATCCGGTGTTCAAATTCTCAAAATAAAATTGGCGAAGAAAAAAAAATAGATAAAAAACTTGAAAACCCCTCTGAAAAATCTTGAAAAAAGATTTTTTTTCCCAATTGAAATAAAAAAAAAACTTGATAAATATTATGGCAGAACAAAATGATCCAATGGCTGAAGCCATGGCTATGCTTGAAGCTGAGCCAACAAGTTCACCAGCGCCTGGTCCTGATATTCCAGCTCTTCGTGAGCAGCTTGCGGTCTTGGTTTCCACAGGCAAATGCAAAGAAGCAATAGGAGTGAATATGACACACGATCAGGTAAAGCGTTTAGAAGACAAAGACGTCATGAAGTACAGGAAAAGGTATGAGACATACGTTGGCGCGAAGACAACTGAAACCTTGATTGAAAGCATCCCTTCGTTTTCCGTAAAAGCACTCAGCATGGCAGTCAAAATAACAGATTCCAACGCTCTGCAGAATGAGCTAAAAAACGATTACATCATCACAAAAGAGCTGTCTGATCTGTCTGGTGGTATCGCGCTGAGATGTGGTCGTCTGCTCGCAGTTGCCAACGCGTTTCTGATCACCGCGAAACATGTCGATTTCAGCAGCGATGAAGAGACACATCACCACCCTTCTCGTGATTCAGACGGCTATCCTCTTACTGGGGTTGATGAAGCACCAAATGCTAAGCAATCCCCAGTAACTTCTGAATAATTGCTGAACATTAATGGCTAATTCCTCAATTAAATATAATTTGTTTACCAAAATATACGACATGGCTGACACCAACCACAAAGCATAAAAACCCAAAACGTGTAGCTGCCGGCAAAGCTATTGCTGCGAAAACAAAACAGGCTCGCGAGGCACAAAAAAAGCTTTAGCTGAGGCTCAGATCATCCTTGCAAATCAAAAGTATAAAAATGACACTCCTGCGCCGGCCGACCCACCTCCATCAAATACTCCAGCGACCGAAAGCACTAAAAACGTTCTAACAACAACACAATGGCTGAGTGTCATCAGCATTTTGGTTTCATTGGCGGGTATCTACTACAAACGCGAAGAGATCAAAAGCCTGTTAACAACCATAAAAGAGCCTGAGGATGTTGATACAACGCCTCCTGCGCCCCCGCCATCACCTGTTGATGATGCGCCAAAAAGAAAAGGAGGCATCTGTCCGATGGATTAAAAAATTAATTAAACTTTCTTTTTTAATGATAAATGGCACTGAAATTTGACGCTCTTGATGTCTTCATCAAAACTGCTGCGGTCAGTGGAATAGGTTTGGTCTGGATAAACTTCACAGTAAAGGCTTTCAAAATAGTCTGGCACATCATTTCTACTTCGCCAGAAGATTTGAAACCTATCACAAAAGAAATTGTCATGTGTGAAAATTGCCAAGAATGTTTTATTGATGATGGAGAAGAATTAGAATTCGGAAAGTTCTTATGCGAGTCTTGCCGTGAATCGAAAAGATAATCTTTCAATATATTACAATGCCTTTCTGTGAACAATTGAAAACAGTCTTGGAACCTTCAATCGGTGTATTTGTGGGTGGGGTTTTGGTTATGGTTGTGCAAAGAATATTTCAATATTATGAAGAGATTGAAGATTTATATTTGCGGCTTGAAGATTGCGAACAAAAAATTAGTGAAACTGAAAATCATGAATTGAAAAAATGATTTCAAAAATATATCAACATGTCTGACAACTCGCTCGCTGATAACAAGCTCGTGAAAACAATCTTGGACGCCGCAACTCTGAATGGATTGGTCGCTGGCATCGGCTGGATTGCAAGAAAGGTCGCGAAAGAGACCTTCACAGCTGACCCCATATAGCTAGCTACAGTACCATGAACTATGTCAAGTTCACCGCAGTAATGGCTGGCAGCATCGCGCTGAAAGACTATCTCCAGGGCCCAAAGATTCTTCCTGATTACGTTTAAAAATATAACCTTTTTAATAAAATGGCCAGCATTGCTATAATGATCGGCGGGGCGATAATCCATGCAACAGCTTTCACTGGAGGCAACTATCTCGCACAATATTTGAGTGGCGGCAGAAAAGCCGCGCTAGCAGAAAAAACGCGTCATGACAAAGCCCTCGAAAAGTATCAAGAAGATATTGCAAATTACACGCGCGAGCGCACGCAGCTCCTTGACTGGATTGAAACCAACAGAGAAATGAAAGATCAGGCGAAGCAGAACTTCACGAACACTGATTACGCGTTCAAGCTCTACAACCAGGCACACCCAGATTATAAATTCACGACGCCTAAAAAGCCGAATTTCTCGGACTATTATCAGCCAAGCGATCAGCAAAAACAAGGCGAGCTTCTTTTTGTTGGTGGTAGCGCAGTCGCGCCTGGATACGCGGCTTTTCGTTTCCTTTTTTGGCATATTAATAAATGGATACTAAGCTTGCCAAACTCTACTACAGCCCCCAGGGCTACTGGAAAGGCACTTCTGCCATCAAAAAACTTAGCAGAAGCCGCGAAAGTTCCTGAAGATGCCGCCAAAAGGTGGCTTATCAGGCAAGCTCTCTGGCAGATCTATCTTCTTGCGCCGCGACACGTTCCTCGCCCAAACTTTGATGCGGAGACACCTAACTCGGTCCACCAGGCGGGCCTTCTTTTTCTGCCTCAAGACAAACGTGGAAGAAAGATTCACAAAAACGCACTGACCGTTGTCGATGTCGCTAGCCGTTACAAAGAAGCTGAGCCCTTGACCTCAGAAGACTCTGCTGAGGTTGCAAAAGCTTTCCGGTCTATTTACCGACGCAGTCCTTTGACTTGGCCTAAATGCTGCAGGTTGATCCTGGCCGCGAGTTCATGGGTAGCGTGACCAAAGAAATGGAAAACCACAAAACATACATGCGCCGCGGGCGCACTGAAATTCACAGAGATCAGGCCATTGTCGAGCGTTTCAACGGCACGCTTGCCGAGCGCCTGTTTGGCCATCACTATGCTGTGGAAATGCTTTTGCCTGAGGGCAAGCGGTCTACTGAATGGGTCAAAAGCCTGCCTGATGTTGTCAACGCGCTAAACAATGAGGTGGCAAGTCTCATCGGCAAAAAGCCTGCAGTTGCAATCAAAGAGAAGGCAGTTGCCTCAAAACCGTCAACAAAATATTCGAGGCCTGTTGGATTGAAAGAACAAAAACTACCCCTCTTGTCAATGTCAGATATCTGTATCAGCCTGGCGAACTTGAAGGCGGGACCAAAAGGAGCCACTGACCCTATCTGGTCTTTGAAAGTCTACCAGATCGTCAAAGAAATATCACTAACCTAATGAGCCGGTTGTCTATTATTTGTCTGACGGGCCCAAGCGCGGCTTTGTTCGTGAAGAGCTGTTGGTTGTGCAGCCTAATACACAGCTTCCGCCCGCCTGATTGCTCTGTGCCCATATGCTAACGTGTCGCACGCCGTCATCTGCTATCCAGCGCTTCGTATCAAATGGCGATATTGAGATCTTGTTCATACACATTCCATACATCTCGTGGCCCTCACTCCTCAAGATTTTCATTTTGTGCATATATTGTTTCCCCTTGATTAGGGCTTCTTTGTAATGCTCATGGGTTATCTCTTTTTCGATCACATTCTTTTTTACCCCCTTAGCTTCCCTTATATTTTTTTGCCCGCTTTCAGCACCGAGTACATCTTCGGCCTCAACGCCACCACTTCTTTATCGCTGAACCCCCGCACTCATCTTTCATCTTGCCTAATACTTTTTTGTTGATGGGGCTAAATAGCGGGTTGTCTTTCGAGTAGTTGCTAGTGTCGTACAGGGGCCAGTCTTCTCTCATGTCGCGGTACCCGTCTTCCGTCTGGATGTCTAAGATCAGGCTGTCCGTGTCTGTGTATATCAGCTCGCACTTCGGCCCGTATCTAGCTTTCAGGTGATTGTAGTAGAAGTCGTACATCAAGATCTTTCTATTCTCGAGAATCGTCATGCCTGTGTACACGGGTTTGTTAAGCACCAGCCTGGTTTTGTTCATGTGAATTCCTGCCATGTCGTTACCAAAGATAGTGTGCCTGTTATAATTGGGGCTAGACACCAGCTTGCGGATCTTATCATTTTCCCAAGCTCTGACTATCTTCACATCCACGCGGTTTCGCAGATTCTCCATCGTTTTGCCAAACACCGAGTTGTTCATCAGCTTGTAGAAGTCTGTTTCGAAATCGCTTTTTGCCTGCTTGCGAAACTCTGTGTTCATCCTGATGTACGGCTCCATCCAGGGCTCTTTATCAAACTCTATCACTCGGTAAACCTTTTTCAGGCGCAGTCCCTGACTGAGATGGAACTGCAGGTTCTTGTAATGGACCACGTACTTTTCTTTGTCCTCAAGCGTCGGCACCAGCTTCTCTGTGTTCGGCATTTCGATTTGCAAGCCATTCATCATCCGCTTTTGGTATTCAGACACCTGATCGATCCTTACTGCTTTCTTTTCTGGCGCTAGCGGGTAGTCATTGTGTTTGTCATGCAGCTCTTCAGAGTACTGAGATCCACTTCCAGAATCCGGCCCTTTTTTGAGTTCGGTTTCATCTTCATGATCTGCTCTTCCGTGGGCATTACGCGCTTCCAGTGAAAGCCTTTCTTCGGCAAAGGCAAACGCATTGCCCATCCGTAGAGGTTGTTTGCATCCAGATAAGTGATGTAGTTTGTCGGTTTTTCTGGGTTGAAGCCTTCGACCTGCGGGTTGTTCGCCTTTGCGTAGCGCTTGCTAACCATAGATATACCGCCTCTCATCCCTCTCTCGATAAACAGATGCATGTCCAAATCTGTCAGCAGTTCCAGCTCAACGCCTGTCTTCTTCAAGAAAGCATCCCAACTCAATCCTGGCGCGCTGTAGTAATGCGCTGGGTCAAGGCCGTATTTCTCCTGGCAAACCTTTCTGAAATTCTCGTAAACGTCGGCCAGCAGCAGCACGTCTGTTGCAACATACAAGTCATGGTAGTCGCCAAGCGTCTTACATCCAAACTCATTCCAAACTTCTTGTGCATGCGAATAATCTTCGTCTGTTATGCCGCTGCCGTTCAGAGTCGAATAAAACGTTTCTTTCTCTGGGAGTTCAGTTTCGCCAAACCTTTCAAACGAGTTGATGTATTCATACGGGTATATGCCTTTCTTCAAGAGCAGCCGCTGCTTTCTTCGATCTTGAATCGTTTTCCTTATGATTGGGAACTCGTCGCTTCCTTTCACCAGCTTGTCAAGGCTGCTCAGCAGAAACTTCACACTGTCAATAAATCTCAGATTTCCCAGAGAAAATGAGATGTATTTTTCTGTGTTTGTTGGGATGCATTTTATTTCCCCCTGCACCCTAGCCATTGCCTGTATCAGCAAATGGCCATCGTAATTTTTTCAAGTTGTGAAAAATAACTGGTATCGGCGCCGTTTTTGAGTTTAGTTTCAGCTTGAAGTTGCACTCATTATGCGCGGTTCCCCGATATTTTCCGGTCATGTGGTCGTGATCTCTCACTGAGTCTTTAAAGTTTGGCACAAGCAGCAGATCAGCGCAAAACAAATATGTTTCCTGGTTGTTTGCAATCCATTGATCTATTTCATCTTTCGGCTTTCTCCTGTCGTACGGAACATATCTATTTTTCGCCGCCTGATGGTAGCATTTGCGATGGGCTTGGCCGCAGTATTTCTCTGAATCTGGATCATAAACCGCCATTGAATCGCAATAAAGGTCTTTGACGAGGCTTTTGTTGCAGATGTGGCATTCTGTTGCGTTCCTGTGTTTTTGCCAGTCTTCATTTGTCATAACAAGAGGCCTTTTGTTTGCCATATCTTCGCGCATTTCTCTTTCATGGTTCTGAAGATAATTGAGAAATACATAAACCGCGTCTTCTCCTCTGTATGTAAAGGGCCCGTAAGTCTGTCCATCACTTCTCGCGACCAAATAAGAAAAGCCGCATGGCTCATGCTTCTCCGTTTTGACTGTGAAGCTTTGTTTGTTGTCGGGCTCACAAGTGTTTATCTTTCTCAGCACACATTCAAAGTCCGCGTAAACAACGTATGGAGCTTTTATCTGTTTGTGATAGTTAGTAAAGGCCATTTTGTTTTGCTCCTCTTTTGCACAGAAAATTTCAAGGAGTTAAAATAACACCTTGAGTAGAGTTAAATTTACTCCCCAAGGTGGAGTTATTTTAGAGGATAATTTAGTTTTATCAACTGAGTTGATAATGTGAATTAGCCACCGTAAAGAGATTCGAAAGCTGACGTTTCGAGCGCTAGCCCTTCGTCGGAGCGAATCGAGGAATTGTGGGTTGTGTGTGGTTTATATAGAGAAATATGGAGCTACGCTATTGGTTGGTGCCTGGCAACGTGAAAAAACAACAGAATAAATTAGTTGAATGAAAAGCGTTCGTTGATACCGTGAGGATTAACAGTGCCGATTTGAAAAATAAATTTTTGTTCTAGAGTTTTGCGGCTTTCTGTGCCTCCTTGATGTAGGGAGAGGCCACAGACCGCCATATGTTGCTTCGAATGATTCGGCAGATTAAAGTGTCTAGCGACCGGTTTAGATGCGTTTTTGTCGTCTTTCTCAACGTCGCGAAGATGTTCTCGGAATCGGTCGCCTAGTCGTCTACCTGTTTCGCCGATATATAACTTTTTGCAGAGAGTGCAAGTTATACAGTAGATGACATTGGCTGAGGTACAGGTAAAATGATCAGTGATTTTAATAGATCGCTTGGGCCCCGACAATTTCTCAACGTTACAAATGAAAGGACATGTTTTGCATCGTGCGCGTGCACATTTAAAAGTACCGGGTTGTTCACTCGTTTGGAAAGAACTTCTGACTAAAAAGTTACCTATGTTTTTGTCGCGTTTAAATGAAATTAATGGCGGTTGCGAAAAGATTCTACCAGTATCGGGATCATTTTGAAGTAATTTAAAGTTTTTGAGAATGATGGATTTTACTGCGTGGTTGTGAGGGTGAAATGTGAGAGTGAATGGAATTCTATTATTATTCTCCTTCTTAGACGTTTGTAGTGCTGACTGCCGATCGATTTGTTGGGCGCGATGATGGCCTGCTTGAACAACAGAGGCAGGATAGCCACGTTTGTCGAAAAACTCGCACATTTCCTCTGATTTTAAGGAAAAATCAGAGTCCTCACTACAAAGGCGGCGAAGTCTAAGAAACTGAGAATAAGGAATGGAATTCTTGACATGTGATGGATGTGAAGATGAATACAACAAATAACTATGAGAATCTGTGGGTTTGTAGTGCACACTGGTGCATAAACCGTTGCCTTCGACAGAAACTTTAATATCTAGAAATGCTAAAGAAGTGTCGGAAATTTCCCAGGTATATTTAAGAGCCGGATGAAACGAATTAACAGCAGTTATAAATTGATTGAGTTCCTCTCTGGTGGAGGAAGTTGCGCCGACACAGTCGTCAATGTAGCGACGGTAGAGGTCAGGTTTGGGGCCGTTGTATTGATTGAAAAATTGGTGTTCAATATAGCCTACGAAAAGGTTGGCGTAGCTGGGTCCCATTTTGGTACCCATGGCCACCCCATTGATTTGTTTATAATAACTGTCAGCGAATGAAAAACAGTTTAGTGTTAAAACTAGTTCAGCCAGGCGGAGCAATGTTTCCGAGCTTGGTTCCTTAACAGTACGTAAATCGAAAAAATGTTTGAGGGCTAGAAGACCTTCGCCATTAGGGATGACGGTGTAAAGAGATGTAATATCCATAGTGAAAATAAGTTTGTCTTCGCCCAGGAAATTGAAATCACGAAAAATTTGGAGTGCGTGTTGACTGTCTTTAACATATGACGGTAAAGATCTGACGATAGGTGCCATAATTTTGTCTAAATAGCTAGAAATGAGTTCGGTAGGGCAACTACACGCAGAGACAATAGGTCGGCCTGGGTTGTTAGGTTTGTGAATTTTAGGTAAAAAGTAAATACATGAAGTTCTAGGAGTGGTGATGATCAGATTAGTAGCAGTAGCCGGCAATTCTTGTTTGACTATAAGGTCGTTAATAGTGCTCTTGACAATTTGTTGGTTATTGGAAGTGAGATCTTTATCGACTTTAGCATAAAAAGAGGTGTCAGAAAGTTGCCGCAAAGCTTCTTTTTGGTAGAGGTCGGCCCGCCAAACAACTAAAGCGCCGCCTTTGTCGGCCGCTTTAACAATTATGTCTTTGCGCTTACTAAGATTTTGTAGCGCCGCCCTCTCTTCCGAAGAAAGGTTGGAAAATTTGGTGTTACGATTGAAATTTAGTTTATTGATGTCATGACGGCATTTATTGATGAAAAAATCTAAAGATGCGAACTGGCCCTCTGGGGGAGTCCACTTTGATTTTCGAGTCTGAAGCGTCTCGAAAATATCTTTGTCCGAGGTGTTAGAATCATCCTCTTTGTCATGGAAAAAGGCTTTAAGTTGAACGCGGCGAATAAATTTTTCAACATCTTGCTTAACCGAAAATTCGTCAGGTTTTTTGGATATAGGAACAAAATTCAAGCCCTTACTGAGGACGGATTTCTCTGCGTTGGGAAGCGGAAGATTTTCTGGAATAGAAACTACGGTGCTAAGGCTTTCAAATGACGAGTCACAAGTTTTAGGAGGACCTGTTAATTGTTCAAATTTATGGGCCTTAATTTGGTGTAAATGGTTAAAAAGTTTAGAATTGACCTCGTGGATTTTGGTGCGAATAGATTGTACTAAGATAGCTGGAAAGATTTTAGACAGTTCAGAGCGGCATTGTAAAATTTGTTTGTCGAGGCCGTCACGTTTTTGGCACATAGCTCTGATAGTAATCCTCATAATGTTACGTGAAAAAGAATTTTGAGCACTATGAATTTGGCGAAGATATTGGTTTGAATGAGAAAGAGAAGATGCATGAAAATTGGAGCGAAAACCCTTAGGAATAACTTTAGAATGAAGGCAACGGCCGATGAATTTGATGTGACTACAAAACCTTGTTTTAGCTAAGATAAGAATGGCCAAACGGAATGCACCAGTGTGCACTACAAACCTACAGATTCTCATAGTTATTTGTTGTATTCATCTTCACATCCATCACATGTCAAGAATTCCATTCCTTATTCTCAGTTTCTTAGACTTCGCCACCTTTGTAGTGAGGACTCTGATTTTTCCTTAAAATCAGAGGAAATGTGCGAGTTTTTCGACAAACGTGGCTATCCTGCCTCTGTTGTTCAAGCAGGCCATCATCGCGCCCAGCAAATCGATCGGCAGTCAGCACTACAAACGTCTAAGAAGGAGAATAATAATAGAATTCCATTCACTCTCACATTTCACCCTCACAACCACGCAGTAAAATCCATCATTCTCAAAAACTTTAAATTACTTCAAAATGATCCCGATACTGGTAGAATCTTTTCGCAACCGCCATTAATTTCACTTAAACGCGACAAAAAAATAGGTAACTTTTTAGTCAGAAGTTCTTTCCAAACGAGTGAACAACCCGGTACTTTTAAATGTGCACGCGCACGATGCAAAACATGTCCTTTCATTTGCAACGTTGAGAAATTGTCGGGACCCAAGCGATCTATTAAAATCACTGATCATTTTACCTGTACCTCAGCCAATGTCATCTACTGTATAACTTGCACTCTCTGCAAAAAGTTATATATCGGCGAAACAGGTAGACGACTAGGCGACCGATTCCGAGAACATCTTCGCGACGTTGAGAAAGACGACAAAGACGCATCTAAACCGGTCGCAAGACACTTTAATCTGCCGAATCATTCGAAGCAACATATGGCGGTCTGCGGCCTCTCCCTACATCGAGGAGGCACAGAAAGCCGCAAAACTCTAGAACAAAAATTTATTTTTCAAATCGGCACTGTTAATCCTCACGGTATCAACGAACGATTTTCATTCAACTAATTTATTCTGTTGTTTTTTCACGTTGCCAGGCACCAACCAATAGCGTAGCTCCATATTTCTCTATATAAACCACACACAACCCACAATTCCTCGATTCGCTCCGACGAAAGGCTAGCGCTCCAAACGTCAGCTTTCGAATCTCTTTACGGTGGCTAATTCACACAAGAGACTATGATCTAAGAGAACACATCCCCCATACATGGCCCTCTTCCCATGATAATCTTTTTAAATCTAATTTTAGCGCGTGGTCAAGCTGCGAGGCTATTTTAGGAAAGACACCTGATTGGCCAATTTAAATGACGTAATAACATTGAGGTTTAATTTTAGCAGTTAATCAATTACGCAAAAAACTTTTCGTCGGGATTTTCGAAGCGCATTTCGTAAGGTCAGAGGAAGCATAATTCTAACTGTCTGGCGCTTTGAAAGAGCTTTCCAAAGAGATCTTTTTCTGTTTAGGCCGTTCAGTACTTTTCGAGAAATGACTTTAGAACGTGTTATGAATGCAATTCTTGTCAGCAGCTGGAGCGCCAAATGTGAACCAGTCATGCAGAGAAATGACAAGACTAATTTCCGACGTAAAAATCACGATAAACACATAGAAGATAATTTTCCTGACCAGCAGTTTCAAAAGGCTTTCCAGATAGGTCTCTCTCAGGGTCTCTACCGATCCAAACGATGTTTTAGTTCGTTCCAGAGAAGCACTTTTTTCGGCGTGGACCTCCCTGAAACTCTGTTTCATATTACAAAGCAATTTCGAAATTAAATATGCAAACATTTACACCGGGATTTTCGGACCGAAAGTTCTAACAAACGGGAAAAAAGTATTGTGCTGTCCTGCGCTTTGAATAACCTTTCCAAAGAGATGTTTTTCGATTTAATCCGTTCAGTACTTTTCGAGTAACGAGTTTCGTGCGTGTTTATTGAAATATGCAATTCTAGTCAGCAGTAAATATTTCACAGCACTTCCGATATTAAATAAACAAAGATTTGCACCGTTTTTTTTCGAGTGAAAGTTCTAACAAACGCGAAACAAATATTTTAGCTGTCGTGTGCTTTAAAATACCTTTCGAAAGAGATCCTTTTCGCTTCAAGCCTTTCGGCACTTTCCGAGAAACGACTTTCAAGCAGGTTAGAAATTCGAGTCTTGGCACTTTGTGTTAATCATTCATTATTCATGCTGGGGAATGACACGGCTTCGGAGAAGCACGTATAATTTTCCTGCCCAGCTCTGAAAATGATTTCCAATGCTAACAGTGCGGCAGTTCAACTGAACAAACTTATTCTTTTTCTCTTAGCCCGCTAAATTTTCAATTTCTTATTTGGATAGACACAATCTGATGACCGTTGGCCATTGCTTGCGTGATCGGGAGCCTAGACTAAAAATAACCTTGACAGCGTGACGCGAAGCTTAAAATAGATTTAAAAAGATTATCATAGGGCACGGGGATATGTTCTCTCACCTCATTTTCTCTTGTTCACATTATCAACTCAGTTGATAAAACCAAGTTATCCTGTAATACTCCCACCGACGCCAGCACCATAGTTCTTTAGAAACTTACCCCCTCTACTTATTTTAGAGGAGTTAGAATAACTCTAGAAAAGGAGTTATTTTAACTCAAAATTGGAGTTATTTACTGGTCGTGGAGTTAATCTAACTCTGCTTAGTGGAGTTATTCTTTGTGGAGTTATTTTAACTCTAAATGAGGGTTAAATCTAACTCCTACTGGGAGTTACATTTCAGGAAGGAGTTATTTCAATTCTTTATAGGGAGTTAATATACCTCGCTTTTGGAGTTATCTTATAGGGGTTAGTTTTACTCTGGCTGAGGAATTACTTTAACTCGCTTTTGGAGGACTTTTGTAGGGGTTATTTTAGCTATTGTTTGGGAGTTAAAATAAATCTTTATTGGGGATTACTTTAATTTTCGCCTTCTTCTCTACACGGCCAACGCCATACCGCCCTTTTGCGTTCGCGAGGACTAAACGCTCTTCCTAGTGAGAAAAAGCCCACTGTCAGCCTATGAATTTTCTTTTGCCAGTCTTCATGGCAGTTCTTTAACTTTGATGGAAGAGTAATGATAACTCGCTTCTCTTGTAAATCTCACTTTCGTTTTCTGTTTTTAATTGTACCACCTCTCTGTAGTGGGACAGCCGTAAGCCAAGCTTACGTGACGTGTTTAGCTTGGTTTAGTTTGGTTTGGGAAAGAGATAAACTGAACCTTCAGTACGTCCTCTGCTCATTCGTTCATTCTACAACGTGCGTGAAATATTTATAGACTTCATATGGATCGAAAGTCGGCACCGATCTACAGGTAGTCTGCGGGCTCTCTCTATTTTGTTCGGATCTCCTTCCTGGCCTTGGGGAAGAACTCAAAACAAATGAGCGAGCGTGACATCCAAATGCAACACAGTCTAGTAGTCATGGCCAAAGGGAGCCAAGGTCATTTCCTGTGCCCGCATGGCACGTATGGTCTTCTTATCTTACCCATACCACCCTGGACTTTGTTAACTTTGTAAGAATCCTTAAGTTAACAGAAGACCATCAGTAGAAAAAGCCAACTTTAGGTACACTTTTATTCTATTAGTTAATTTAGAGCAAAAAGGAAGAAGACAAATAATATGCTGTCGAAATATACGTCGCTGGCTAATTCCCCACCCTGGACCACAAGCCTTCCAATGACACGCGACATGTGATCAAATTGCATGTGATCAAAATTTGCGCGACGTACAGTTTGGAGTGTTTATCTCTTACATTTCTTTGCCAATTGTTGCTGATATATCGGGCTAACCACGACGGAAAACGATCCAGCAGGTTAGTTTTTTTTACTTTTGCTTTTATTTCCTATCGTTTCTTGCTTAACTTTTGAGATGGAGCGGAGGTTCGGTTGAAATTATAGATGTACGAAAACGGGTGTCTCGAAAACTCAGACCCCAGACCCGAAAAACTCAGACCCTCGGGTGTCTCGAAAACTCAGACCCGAAAAACTCAGACCCTCTGGGTGTCTCGAAAACTCAGACCCGAAAAATGAAACAAATTTACACCGCGTGAATGCCGCAAGCCGACTTGTTTACTGTTCGTCGGTACAGTGGCATTACCAAAATCTGCCGAGAAAAGAAAAACAGCTCATAATGTTGGATACGTGCAATGATCATGAAAATTATCTGTCGAGAAAAGAAAAAACAGCTTGCAGTGTGAGATACGTGCAACGATCATGAAAATTATACTCAACATTCGTATAGATTTTTCTTTTCGTTATAAATACAGGACCTACAAATACAGGACCGGCGTCACGCTACAGTAGCGGGTATAACCTTTCGCGGTCCTTAGACCTCGAGAAATTTTGCGATTGAGTCTCCTGCATTGAATTTTGAGCAGAATAGACCATTAATGGTCGAGGAGAAGTCGTTTTTGTTAAGCGTAAAATTTGTCGTTGTTTTTCCCCCAAAAAAACACTCTTTCCATTCGTTAATCATTAAATTTCTGGTGACGTGTTTTCCCGCCACTTTTTTATTTTACATTCGATCATGCATGGCGGTCAAAGGTTTCAGGTAAATAATTCATAACTTCCGATGTGAAGATGTCTTTCAAGTTGCCTTATTTTACCAAGAAGGCAATTGTAAATAAGGTGACTGATTTACCGCAATTTCGGAATGAAGATCTTAAGGAAATTGGAATCGTCGGACGCGGTTCGTTTCCAAAAAACATTTAGTGAATCATACAGTAAGTACATTGAAGCGTTTTTATTGAAAGGAAAGAAAGTAACTCTTGTGGCTTGGAAAATGCAACCACGAACCGCGGATAATGTCTTATCGTAATTGACCACGAATATTGATTAAAGGTTTATGTAATATATATGTTAAAGAAAACATATACAAAGAACCGTTTATACACAGTGTTTACACACAGTTATTCTTTAAAATGAGGGAACTATAAGGACCCCGAATGGTTGTATCCGGTTTCAACTACCGCCGCTATTGTAGCGTGACGGCGGTCCTGTATTTGTACAGAAAAACATCACGAAACACACCTCGCGGATGGCTTCTAATGACACGACACGTTGTGGATACGATAACGAAAAGAAAAATCTATACGAGTGTTGAGTATAATTTTCATGATCGTTGCACGTATCTCACACTGCAAGCTGTTTTTTCTTTTCTCGACAGATAATTTTCATGATCATTGCACGTATCCAACACTATGAGCTTTTTTTTTTTTCTCGGCAGATTTTGGTAATGCCACTGTATCAGGTGATGGGCTCCTGACTGTATCGACGAACAGTAAACAAGTCGGCTTGCGGCATTCACACGGTGTAAATTTGTTTTATTTTTCGGGTCTGAGTTTTCGAGACACCCAGAGGGTCTGAGTTTTTTGGGACTGAGTTTTCGAGACACCCAGAGGGTCTGAGTTTTTCGGGTCTGAGTTTTTCGGGTCTGAGTTTTTCGGGTCTGAGTTTTCGAGACATCCGAGGGTCTGAGTTTTTTGGGTCTGAGTTTTCGAGACACCCGAGGGTCTGAGTTTTTCGGGTCTGGGGTCTGCGTTTTCGGGGTTTTGCTAAAAGCAGGCCCGCGGCCCACGGTCCGCCACGGCTCAGCGGTCCGGCGGCCCGAAGGCCCAGTGGCCCGCGGCCCGGCGGCCCGTGGCCTGCGGCCCGCGATGGCCCGGCGGCCTGGAGGCCCGGTGGCGCAGTCCTAATTTTCAACAGTTTTTTTGTCTTACCGATGGCCAGAATTCGGTTATTTCCTTTGTTATTTCAAAATGGTTGCTCTCAGAGCTCTCGTTTTTCCGACCGCTGGTCAAGGGGAACGAGGCTCTGGGAACGAGATTGGGTTTCAGCGTGCAAACTGGACGACGGTGAGTTCAGTTCAGTGCCATTTTGATAATCATTTCAGTCCTTTTCGAT
>JAHPZR010015121.1:22500-27500 GCA_019787425.1 Platygyra sinensis | reverse complement strand
TATTTTCAATCAATGTTTGTAACTGAGGTCTAGAATTGACCAGAATTTCATTTAATTTTACATTTGGAGTATACTAGCAAATCTATAAACACAGAGAACATCGAAAACTTATGGCAAGGTGGCATCTAGTGAAGACATGTAAGTAGGAAGAAAATTTTGATCTAAATGAGCTTTTGTATGAATATTTTTCTTCTCAAAGTTGAAGGAGAAAAATGTTATGTTATAGAACTTTAAAGACAGAGCACTGATGGGTACATATATAAAAAACATTTTAGCTTTAAAAAAAAGCAACACAATACTCCCTACAAAGTACTGTATTCTTGGACACGGAAAACTCGCTCACATGAATTCTGGGTATGTTCAAGATGGTGTACCACTCGTCACTCATTGTCAGATCCTCTCGACTTTTCAAGATGGTCAAGTCAAATATCCCACCCAGGGATTGTTGAGGATGTCAAAATCCAAACCCATGTGCGTTTTACGAAGTCAAATCCCCTGGGTTGTCCAAACCTCCCATTCTGGGGCAAACCATTGATAGGTGCATGACCATAAACCTGAGGTTCACAGATACTGTTTTTTTTTTTCTTTTAGGGGCAAGGACAGCTCCCCTGCTGTCAGTGGTTTTCAGCCAATTCGGGAACTTGGGGCAGGGGCTCCTGCTTGGGGTCAATACAACTTCAATTTTTGTAACAAACTTTAATTTCGAATCTGTGTATGGCAATAGCAGACTGCACACTACAGACTGCAGATTCTTTTAACTAATGTGTCGCATTGTCGCATATCATAAACAGGGTAGCCTGAGCTCTATTCAGGCTAACTCGAGTCTGCTAAAAAATAATGTCATGCGCAGATTTCATATGTCCTTTAGAGCCTCTTCATATGAGCCCGGTCAACCGGGCTGGCTCGGTTTCGGAGATGTTGCCTCGGCACTCTTTCCTTTGTAAAAATATCGATATGTTCACATGAGAGGCCTGGCTGGCCCGGTTACTGAGATCTCGGTAACTGGGATGAAATTTTCCCCATATGAACACTCCAGTCTGGTGACTGGGATGAGACATTTTAGACAAAATAGCTTCACTCTCACCACATAGCGGCCAAAATGGCATAATTTTGGTCTTGTATGTATTTCCACTTTAGGAGTATGCGAATTAGCTTTATTAGAAAAGTTAAAAGAGTCCACAGAGCTATGACAGTCGCGAACAATACAAGGTTATGTTCCACCATTTCGGTTGTGTTTCTTGAATTCATCCCGGTCGACCGGGCTGAAATTTCGCGTATGAACACATCACAGAATTTGTCCTGGTTACCGGGCTCATATGAAGAGGCCCTGAATGTGTTGCAATATACTGTGTTAATTAAAAGATTTATGGAAATTGTCATAGGGTGAACAAGTGATCATGCAAACTTAGAGACATTTAAGGTTAAGTAGAGCAATATTTGCCATTGATAAATTGGATAGTGGAAGTCTGAAATACTTGTTCCCTGTGAAAGTTAAGCAGGAAATGTTCTTAGATTCTTCCAGGCAGTATTTTTAAATCAGAGGATTTTTACCATTAACACTTTACCATTTTTTAGTATCTCTGCTTTTACAGTGGCCACAGTGAACAAAACTTAAAAATAGTATTCACACCAATTTTGACCATGCTGCAGTTTATATACTAAAACATAAAGAATTCCTATAGCAACCATAGGGACCACATCAATAATCATAATTGCAGAGAAACAGTTTATCTAATACACAAATTCAAATTTCGGTAGAAATCACACATACAGAGTCCCATAAAATATTGCGAATACAGAAGTAGTGCATTTTTTGTCATTCTCCTTGGCTTTTCTGTTGTGTTTCAGTACACTGGTCCCTAAAAAATATTGTTTTGGTGACCATGATAATATTGAGTATAACCTTAAAAAAACCCTTAGAGCTTGAAACTTCTGAGCAGCAGATATGGTATATATGCAGAAAAAATGGTGGGAATTGCCTTAGTCTTCTTAGTCTTAGTGTCTAATGGGTGGTGTACAAATATTTTTTCTTTAATGTGTGGAATAATTATTATAATCATGTTCAAACATGGAATTCAACTATAATTTTAAACTATTTGTGCGAAAGGTTTCATCGCCTATAGAATATGAGCTAGACCGTAGCGTTGAAGTGGAGTCAATCAGAGCTTTCAAATTCTTGTATCATAGAGGCCTAATACAAATGATAACATAACATAAACACTAGATGTACAGTTTATGTAGATTTTCAAAGTTATACTTCAATTGAGGCACTACACAACAAATACAATATTTACTTTCCTGAACAAAAAATAATACAGATTTTATTAGGGTTAAAAGCTTTATAAACTAATTTCCATATGATTAATAATTATATACCACACATTTAAATAAATAGGTCTGGGTCACCTATTACAAAGTGAAAAAAAAATTAAGAAAATTTTCATGTAACATTACACAAATTTTATAGCAATCATAACCTGAAACACAATTTCAATTAAGATGTTATGGAGAAAATTTATTATTTGCAGTCATTTGCATGTTCTTTTGCATGATCTTAGTCGTTGATAAAGTATAACGTTTAATAGAAATTATATTGCTATAAATAAATAAGGATTATATTTTTGATTTTCAGATTAAACATATAATAATATAGTTCTGAATTTATCTTATAATATTTAACAATTATTCGCCGAAGGCGAAGTGAATATTGGTGAATATTCCCCGAGACGAAGTCGAGGGGAATATTCACCAATATTCCCGAGCCTGAGGCGAATAATTGTTTTAGTATAATTACTCAGGTGATTATAGAAATACCTACAAAACAAACGAATGTTAAAATTTTACCTCAATTTTGGATGTTACTAATACCGGGAACGGGGAACGGGGAACGGGGAACGGGGAACGGGGAACGGGGAACGGGGAACGGGGAACGGGGAACGGGGAACGGGGAACGGGGAACGGGGAACGGGGAACAGGAGTCTGGGAACGAGTGTACAGCGGTAACCCGCTTGAAAATTCAAAATGGCGGACAAAACAAAAGAAAGGGCTCCAAGCGAAATAGTTTGAATAAGCGTGAGTTTCTACCAGCTGTGCCCGCAGATGACCAGTACGTTCTTGTAAGAACAGAGACTGATTGGCACTGGGATAAACAAAGCTTGTAATGGCGCCTAAAATCGAATCGGATGTCAAGCGCGAGTGCTGAGCAAAAGTTTTCAACATAGCACGACTTCGATTCCATTGACCAGTTTTGCTGCAGAAAAATGCTCACCTGCCATTGAGGCTTGGCAAGTAGCTGGCCTAGATATTATTACACTAGCAGCTCCTAGAAAGTTTTCGTTTGATTCTCATCATGAGTGCAGAAATATTAATCGGTCGAGAAAGGACAGTCCAACACCGCCTGTGTGCAGTCTGCACTCTGCATTTTGTACACACCGATTGGAGTAGCATTTGATAACAGGATATTCGTTTGGTTGTTTGCGGGGTAACAAGGATCAGTATATTGTGGATCCTTCGGGCCAAGGCAAGTTGGGGATTTTTCGTTGATTTGCAGCATTCGCGGAAGTTAATTGTGTGATATCTATCCTTGTTTTTATCACGATAAGTGTATACATTTGGGGCTCGGCTTGTTTCCTTTTTTCTTAATGTTTTCTTGTACATGTCATCCGTTTGTTTGGCCAATGTCCAAGATTTTTGGATGCTGCTTCGGATTATATTTCTCACTATTATGATCACTGCCTGTCTTGAGTTATCTCAACCAGAAATTTACAACTCTTGGATGTTATTGTATCATTGCCAGAAATAATGGACATTTCACGCCCGTGATTAATTGTCAGCGGCATCTCATTTTCAAAATGGCGGACAAAAACTATCGCAGTCGGGGAAAGCGTGTTCCTTACGATATTTTAAATAATTTGAGCTCTGTGGATCTGTTTTACGAAGAAAAAAGCGAGAAAAAAGCATCTTCAAAAAAAGTTTTAGGTATCTACCAGGGCGAGCGGCTGATAGCAAGGAAACAGGACGCAGATGTGCGTAAAACTTTACCTCACTAACACATGCATTCAGCCCCGTAGCTTTGAATAAACGTATCATTAACGAAAGATGGTATCACTCCATCCTTTTCGGGAACAAAATTTCTTGTAAAATGGAAATTGTACAGCTCATTTGAGAATACCTGGGAAGCTATATACTTTGTGGGCCGGTGGGGGCCGGTGTGTCATAATTTTCCCGCGTTTTACTTCTATTAAAACCAAGCCTGGTATGCTAATCGAAGACTTTTAGAAGCCTGGAACCTAGTTTACAAACAAAATGGCGACTGGGTGAAGTTTGGGTTTGCGAAGCTTTTCCTTTTGTCAGTCCAACCAAAATGGGTCGTTCACAAATATGGCCTCCATTACAGGACTTTAGCTGGAAAACTGAGGGAAATAATGGCCTGTGGAAGTATTTTGCAGTACAGAAATCATCCTTTTTATGGCTGTTTAGCAAAGATCTTACATCGCAGAAGTTATATCGAGTCGGGCAAATTTACTTCATTGAAGGGTTTATCCTCTAATCGACGAGCACTTCGCACGACTTCGGCAAGATTTTAAGACAATGTATGAAGAAATGGAGCGTATAACGAAGGATAAGAGTGGCAACTTCAGGAAGTAAGTAAACCTACTTTAAATTAGCCGTTTTTAATCTAGATGAGAAGGTTACACAGTGCTTATCATGTTTCGAGTCGGGCACCGGAGACCCGTAAGCTCACAATCGATATATTTGAACAAGTTTCCTTTTCTCCATACATTTTCTTATACGATTTCACAGCCATTATGGCCTGAGTGCGCACGCGCAACCGCCATCTTGACCCAAATTTCTGGCAATGAGTTAGCTATGGCTGATTATTTTTGATGTCCTACTTCTTCATATGTGTTTTCCTTTTAATGTTGGTGGAAGTGGGAAAGTGAGACTACACATAAGCTTAAATTAATAAAATTAATAATAAGTGTTTTATGTACATTACC
>JAHPZR010015121.1:7500-17500 GCA_019787425.1 Platygyra sinensis | reverse complement strand
ATTTTAACTCCATTTTTGGAGTTAAAATAACTCCTTGAAAATTACTGTGTGGCATCTCTGTTCTAGTTGAGCTTTTCAGCAGCCCTTTGCACTTGGGTTTGTGCCTTTCAGAAGATCTTTACGTGTATACCCGTGAAGGCATCTTTCGCAGAAATGTTTGCTTTTGCGATTGTTGCTTTGGTCAAACAATAGTGCTATGAGCCTTTTCACCATAGCTGTAGTGCTTGTTTTCGCCTTGCGTCGTCAACATTAAGTTTATTCTGGAATTTGCCGTCTTTTTCGCTCAGCCTGTAAACGATGACCTGTTCTTTCTCCCATCCAAACATGTCTATTGCGATATGTGGGTTCTGTTTCTGAAGCCTGTCAATCTGTGAAACTGGCGTTGGAAAATCAATGCCTGTAAAATCCAGGCCGTCTTCTGTTGGGTAGCTTGATGTTCTTGTAACTTTCACACCTTGCTGTGGTGGAAATAAAGCAGCTTTAAGAGCCCATCTCAGGCATTCATCGTCTCTGTTTTGCACGTTGATTATTGCTTTCTTTGCCTTCAGATTCTTTGGCAGTTCCATATAGCTTCCACCACAAAGTGGTTGATATTGTGCGATGTTTATAAACGCTTCCAAAATTTCGTCAATCACCAGCCCGATCCTCTTTGAGGCCAAGCTTCTATCTCGCCTTTGACTTCATCAAGAAACTGATTTAACACATTGTTTAATGTGTCAATGTTTTGTTCGTTCAAGATTATTGCCGCGTATGCATGCGGTTAAAATAATGCTCCATGTGCAGGACTTCTTCATCGCGATTCATATAAATCTCACAAGAAGCTCAAATTGTATTTTTGCGCTCTTCAAAGTCACAACCTCATGTTCGCAAACGTCAATAAATCTATTTTTTTGTTTTTTGGAAAAATTTCAAGAGGTCTCTGTTGCCTCCTGGAACTCTCATTTTCCATACACGAAGCCAGTCATTGAAATTGTTTCTCTCTATTTCAAAATCAAGCCGTCTCTTGGTCTGATTGGGGGATAAGCCGTTGTTGGTCCTCATTTGAAATCGAACAAGAAAGAATATCTCTCGAAAAGTGCGCAGCAGCCATTGTTTCTATACAGACGGCACATTTCTTCAATTAAAAAATATTCTGAGGCAGAAAATAGTCCTCTGAAATTTACACACATATATGATGAGGGTTCTGGGGACTGGAGAGACCGAGACCCTGGGGTACTCGCCGGCGGGGCGCCCAGAATCTTAGTCTGACCTGGCCCCACAACCCTCGTCATATATGTTTGTTTTGTTTGTATCGCATTGCAACGAACATAGTTTTTCAGAGTTTCATTTCCATTTCAACAAGTAGACCTAAACAAACAAAATAGAAAGCTATAATTAAAGAGCAATGTGCGCTACTTAAGCGTATTTTGTGGTCTATTTAAAATCATTTGTGTATAATATAAGCATTTTATAAGCAATTTATTGCTTCATCCTTTGAAATGAACATAAAATTTAATGAATTGCAGAGAGTTGCAAGAAAACAACTGAGCAGCCTCGCGCCTGGAGTATTTGATAGCCTGAAGTCCTTGGAATGGCTTTTAGGTGTTTCTATTATTTCTTTCGTTTGTACCACAGAGCAACGAAAACAGTTAAGGAGTGTTTCATTTCTGTTCAAACCAGTAGACAGTTTTTAGTGGACCTAAACAAACAAAATAGCAAGCTATAATTAAAGAGCAATGTGCACTTCTTTAGCGTATTTTTCACGGCGGTCTATTTAAACTCATTTGTGTTTAAATAAGCTATTTGCTGCTCAAGCTTTAAAGTTAATATCAAAGTTTTATGAATCGGAGACGGTTACAACAAACTAGGCAGCCTCTCGCCTGGAATATTTGACCTGACGTCCTTGGAAATACTGTGAGTGTTTGTATCTTTTGTTTTGTTTGGATCACACCGCAACCAACATAGTTATCGATAGAGTAACCTTAATAATTTGACGTAATTTTGCTAGAGAACCATACTACAAGGCGGTTTTATTCGATCCCCGAGTTTACTAAGAAGGAAGGCAAAGGAACGTGTGAGCATAGCCCATGAGTCGCGTGTTTTTACGGGAGACAAAAACTGCCGATCGTTAAGTCGATGTAACCGACGGTTCCTCAACAGTGTGGAGGTGTATGTCAAAGGAAACAATGTACATAGAACTGGAAAACATTCATAAACATCGAATTCCTAAACGAATCATTTATATTGTATATAAAAAAGTGTCCACGAACTTTTGAAACAACCTGTATGTAACGTAGCTCCCGGTTGCAATTGGATCGCAGGCTCAAGTCAGGTTATTACTCTGGGGAAGAATGAAGAAGTACGTGCAAAGGCAAAATTTCAGCTTAATTAATCCCTTGAGCATGTTACTTTTCTTCCAACATATCCTTGCATATCTTCTCCTGCTAAGTCCTAGTTGATACAATGTGTAGGAAAATTTCTACAATCTTGGTTACGCTTATTGGGTATAATTTGGTTTTATCAACTGGTTTGATACTGTGAATTGGCCACAGTTAAGAGATTCGAATCTTTTACACTGGCCAATTCACATTATCAACCCAGTTGCTAAAACCAAATTATCTTGTAATACTATCCACCAGCGCAGCACAACCGGGCTTTACCTTTATTCACTTATTGGGTAAAATTTGCTTAAAGCTAATTATATTATAAAAGATAGCGAAACAACACGCTGAACGTGCTAACAATTGAGTTTTTTACGTATACTGATCAAAAGAAACAAATCTTCTCTTTTGTGGTTAATTATTATAAGTTCCTGTGGATAACGTTACCCTGAGCGAACACAAACCAAACAACTTCTCTTAGGGTCAGGTGACCGTGAGGTGAAAGATTTCTTACATATAAGAGCAAAACGTACAAATGTTTGTCTCAACATAGTGTTCTTGTAACATTACTGACGTTACTTGGTAGATATGGTGTCACTACCACTCGTAACTGAAACAGCGATATTTTCATGCTTCGGTGGCAGCTGAAGAAAGTTTCTTGTACTTAGTAGTTAGAAGATTTCAATATTGAGTTTTGTAGCTAAAATGTATTGATTCTGACTGTTGTAATTAGTTGCTTGTTCTGTAAACAAGACTTCTTACAATATTTAACTCCACATTACGTAATACTCTCCGATGCTAATGAAAATCAGTCTGTCTTTAAGTTTTAAGGCCGTGCGTAATACATGTAAATCGGCAAAAATCATGTTAAATACGCTGGAAATACGCCATTACTCCAGTACTTGGTTTATGACTTATAGCATGCTTTTCGGTTAAACAAAAATAATAATCTTGTACTGTTTTTATAGCAAATATAAATTAATTAACGCAGGAATGCTAAGTTCGACCAGATCAGCTCGCAAATGAGTAACACTGTCTGGACATGTTATTAGGTTGCAAATTAATAAACATATAATACTCTATTAAAACAAAAGCAGAGTTTAAATTAAGGTGAAAAATTTAGTCCACGTACTTGTTCACTATGTATGTATTCCGCTAGTGTTTCCAAAGACTATTCTCGATGCTCATTTGTTATCTGACATTTCGTTGCGTGCCGGTTGTTTCTAGTCGCCGATGGCCAAAAGTATGATTCCTTATTGAAAATAAACATCTGCTTAAACCGCTGATTTGCAGCCTGATAGGTATTTTAAATTACAATAGCTGATCTTGGAGACTTAAAAAACTATTTTACTGGAGATTAAACCCACAGGCAAGCACTTCTGGGTCAATGTTGGACATGATCATCCTAGCTTTAAAGGTCAAAATGGCAGGCGATTTGCTCGAGCGCCTAGTCTTTAAGACGCTCTCAATTTTTGTTTTTTTGTTTTTTTATTTTTTTGCTTTATATACCCAAACTAGATTTGGGATAAAAACCTAAATTTGACGCAACAACGGTAAATAACTTTTAAAAATGATATTTTAGTACTATGGATTAAGTTTTCCAGCCACAATTGTTATTTTCGCCTACCAGCTCTCGCAAAAAGTGTAATTTTGGGTCCCGTCTTGCTATTTTGAGCGCAAAATAAGCAAAACCGTCTCAATAGCAAAATAAAAGGGAAAACAACTTCACGTTACATTCTTAAAATAAGTTAGTAGAAGCCTTCTTCCTGACAAGTTTGAGAAAATTGAATTTTTCTATCCTGCACAGGTATAGGTGAGCGTAAGAGCAAGCTGCTGTTAAAAGGCGTTCTGTCGATGAAAAAATCAGTAGTCATAGAGGTTCAGAATTAAGCCTTGTTACTGCCTTCCCCTGCCTTCCCTGTCTTTCTGCATATTAATAAAGTGCCTTCCTCCATACTATTAAATGAGGTGCCTTCCCCATACAAATGAGGTGCCTTCCTGCATACTAATAAGCGTCACTCTAGTACAATACAAACAATAAACTTGCCTAAACTTGCCCGCGCTCTATTAACCGTGATTGGAAAAAATCTCTTATGTGTTAAAATTACAAGCGCGAATTTTAACGAAAGCGTTATATTTCTCGCAATCGCTTTGCTAGGAAATAATTCGTTCGAGTTCGTTGTTTAGAAAATTCTGTTCCCTGTTTATCAGCCTGGCTTTCGTTACCGATGTTCGCGAATTTCAAGCTCTTTTGGAAGCTTGTTTACCTGTCCGTGATCGGGAAACGTTGACAAGCGCAAATTTTTGAAAGCGTAATAAGGTTCTCGAGCTTTCTTTGAAAACTTTCTCCGATTTTCGAAACGTTAATTTGCCCGGACTCTTTTAACCCCGATTGGTTTAGGTAGAATCTATCATGCTTTTATTCTCAGCTTTGCTGACGAGAGAGAATTAAACTCTTAGCTAACTGCTCGAGTTTTCCGCTCCGCTAGTCACGCACTGAACTCCACTTTTAACCCTAAATTTGCATACTGACAAACTCGAACGGAGAAACCCATGGGACAGCTCTATCATTGAAATTACAACAATAGCACTTCGGAGCGCTTAATTTAAACACGCGACAATAAATATTTTTGAACAGCACGTTTTCTTAAGAGACTTTATTGCTTGTTAATAGCGATATAATTCAAATACACAGAGATTTGAAATGAATAAAAATACATTTATTGACAACGAAAGCTCCAACAAGATACATCTCAGTGATTATACAAGTAAATCTACGATTGCGAATTAAATTGCTAATGACTATGAAGCTGAAGCAACCCAACACAAGAAATAAGACTGAATAGAACGTGACACTAGATAGTCTGGTTGTGAACAATACATGTATTTTCAAACAGAAACACGAGTAGTATGTTCTATTGACATTAATATTTGTGTTGGGTTGCTTTACAGATACCAATGATTAAGCAATTTAATTCGCAATCGTAGATTTACTTGTATAATCACTGGATGTATCTTGTTGGAGCTTTCGTTGTCAATAAATGTATTTTTATTCATTTCAAATCTCTGTGTATTTGAATCTATATCGCTATTAACAAGCAATAAAGTCTCTTAAGAAAACGTGCTGTTCAAAATATTTATTGTCGCGTGTTTAAATTAAGCGCTCCGAAGTGCTATTGTTGTAATTTCAATGATAGAGCTGTCCCATGGGTTTCTCCGTTCGAGTTTGTCAGTATGCAAATTTAGGGTTAAAAGTGGAGTTCAGTGCGTGACTAGCGGAGCGGAAAACTCGAGCAGTTAGCTAAGAGTTTAATTCTCTCTCGTCAGCAAAGCTGAGAATAAAAGCATGATAGATTCTACCTAAACCAATCGGGGTTAAAAGAGTCCGGGCAAATTAACGTTTCGAAAATCGGAGAAAGTTTTCAAAGAAAGCTCGAGAACCTTATTACGCTTTCAAAAATTTGCGCTTGTCAACGTTTCCCGATCACGGACAGGTAAACAAGCTTCCAAAAGAGCTTGAAATTCGCGAACATCGGTAACGAAAGCCAGGCTGATAAACAGGGAACAGAATTTTCTAAACAACGAACTCGAACGAATTATTTCCTAGCAAAGCGATTGCGAGAAATATAACGCTTTCGTTAAAATTCGCGCTTGTAATTTTAACACATAAGAGATTTTTTCCAATCACGGTTAATAGAGCGCGGGCAAGTTTAGGCAAGTTTATTGTTTGTATTGTACTAGAGTGACGCTTATTAGTATGCAGGAAGGCACCTCATTTGTATGAGGGAAGGCACCTCATTTAATAGTATGGAGGAAGGCACTTTATTAATATGCAGAAAGACAGGGAAGGCAGGGGAAGGCAGTAACAAGGCTTAATTCTGAACCTCTATGACTACTGATTTTTTCATCGACAGAACGCCTTTTAACAGCAGCTTGCTCTTACGCTCACCTATACCTGTGCAGGATAGAAAAATTCAATTTTCTCAAACTTGTCAGGAAGAAGGCTTCTACTAACTTATTTTAAGAATGTAACGTTGAAGTTTGTTTTCCCTTTTATTTTGCTATTGAGACGGTTTTTGCTTATTTTGCGCTCAAAATAGCAAGACGGGACCCAAAATTACACTTTTTGCGAGAGCTGGTAGGCGAAAATAACAATTGTGGCTGGAAAACTTAATCCATAGTACTAAAATATCATTTTTAAAAGTTATTTACCGTTGTTGCGTCAAATTTAGGTTTTTATCCCAAATCTAGTTTGGGTATATAAAGCAAAAAAATAAAAAAACAAAAAAACAAAAATTGAGAGCGTCTTAAAGACTAGGCGCTCGAGCAAATCGCCTGCCATTTTGACCTTTAAAGCTAGGATGATCATGTCCAACATTGACCCAGAAGTGCTTGCCTGTGGGTTTAATCTCCAGTAAAATAGTTTTTTAAGTCTCCAAGATCAGCTATTGTAATTTAAAATACCTATCAGGCTGCAAATCAGCGGTTTAAGCAGATGTTTATTTTCAATAAGGAATCATACTTTTGGCCATCGGCGACTAGAAACAACCGGCACGCAACGAAATGTCAGATAACAAATGAGCATCGAGAATAGTCTTTGGAAACACTAGCGGAATACATACATAGTGAACAAGTACGTGGACTAAATTTTTCACCTTAATTTAAACTCTGCTTTTGTTTTAATAGAGTATTATATGTTTATTAATTTGCAACCTAATAACATGTCCAGACAGTGTTACTCATTTGCGAGCTGATCTGGTCGAACTTAGCATTCCTGCGGTTAATTAATTTATATTTGCTATAAAAACAGTACAAGATTATTATTTTTGTTTAACCGAAAAGCATGCTATAAGTCATAAACCAAGTACTGGAGTAATGGCGTATTTCCAGCGTATTTAACATGATTTTTGCCGATTTACATGTATTACGCACGGCCTTAAAACTTAAAGACAGACTGATTTTCATTAGCATCGGAGAGTATTACGTAATGTGGAGTTAAATATTGTAAGAAGTCTTGTTTACAGAACAAGCAACTAATTACAACAGTCAGAATCAATACATTTTAGCTACAAAACTCAATATTGAAATCTTCTAACTACTAAGTACAAGAAACTTTCTTCAGCTGCCACCGAAGCATGAAAATATCGCTGTTTCAGTTACGAGTGGTAGTGACACCATATCTACCAAGTAACGTCAGTAATGTTACAAGAACACTATGTTGAGACAAACATTTGTACGTTTTGCTCTTATATGTAAGAAATCTTTCACCTCACGGTCACCTGACCCTAAGAGAAGTTGTTTGGTTTGTGTTCGCTCAGGGTAACGTTATCCACAGGAACTTATAATAATTAACCACAAAAGAGAAGATTTGTTTCTTTTGATCAGTATACGTAAAAAACTCAATTGTTAGCACGTTCAGCGTGTTGTTTCGCTATCTTTTATAATATAATTAGCTTTAAGCAAATTTTACCCAATAAGTGAATAAAGGTAAAGCCCGGTTGTGCTGCGCTGGTGGATAGTATTACAAGATAATTTGGTTTTAGCAACTGGGTTGATAATGTGAATTGGCCAGTGTAAAAGATTCGAATCTCTTAACTGTGGCCAATTCACAGTATCAAACCAGTTGATAAAACCAAATTATACCCAATAAGCGTAACCAAGATTGTAGAAATTTTCCTACACATTGTATCAACTAGGACTTAGCAGGAGAAGATTATGCAAGGATATGTTGGAAGAAAAGTAACATGCTCAAGGGATTAATTAAGCTGAAATTTTGCCTTTGCACGTACTTCTTCATTCTTCCCCAGAGTAATAACCTGACTTGAGCCTGCGATCCAATTGCAACCGGGAGCTACGTTACATACAGGTTGTTTCAAAAGTTCGTGGACACTTTTTTATATACAATATAAATGATTCGTTTAGGAAATTCGATGTTTATGAATGTTTTCCAGTTCTATGTACATTGTTTCCTTTGACATACACCTCCACACTGTTGAGGAACCGGTCGGTTACATCGAACTTAACGATCGGCAGTTTTTGTCTCCCGTAAAAACACGCGACTCATGGGCTATGCTCACACGTTCCTTTGCCTTCCTTCTTAGTAAACTCGGGGATCGAATAAAACCGCCTTGTAGTATGGTTCTCTAGCAAAATTACGTCAAATTATTAAGGTTACTCTATCGATAACTATGTTGGTTGCGGTGTGATCCAAACAAAACAAAAGATACAAACACTCACAGTATTTCCAAGGACGTCAGGTCAAATATTCCAGGCGAGAGGCTGCCTAGTTTGTTGTAACCGTCTCCGATTCATAAAACTTTGATATTAACTTTAAAGCTTGAGCAGCAAATAGCTTATTTAAACACAAATGAGTTTAAATAGACCGCCGTGAAAAATACGCTAAAGAAGTGCACATTGCTCTTTAATTATAGCTTGCTATTTTGTTTGTTTAGGTCCACTAAAAACTGTCTACTGGTTTGAACAGAAATGAAACACTCCTTAACTGTTTTCGTTGCTCTGTGGTACAAACGAAAGAAATAATAGAAACACCTAAAAGCCATTCCAAGGACTTCAGGCTATCAAATACTCCAGGCGCGAGGCTGCTCAGTTTGTTTTCTTGCAACTCTCTGCAATTCATTAAATTTTATGTTCATTTCAAAGGATGAAGCAATAAATTGCTTATAAAATGCTTATATTATACACAAATGATTTTAAATAGACCACAAAATACGCTTAAGTAGCGCACATTGCTCTTTAATTATAGCTTTCTATTTTGTTTGTTTAGGTCTACTTGTTGAAATGGAAATGAAACTCTGAAAAACTATGTTCGTTGCAATGCGATACAAACAAAACAAACATATATGACGAGGGTTGTGGGGCCAGGTCAGACTAAGATTCTGGGCGCCCCGCCGGCGAGTACCCCAGGGTCTCGGTCTCTCCAGTCCCCAGAACCCTCATCATATATGTGTGTAAATTTCAGAGGACTATTTTCTGCCTCAGAATATTTTTTAATTGAAGAAATGTGCCGTCTGTATAGAAACAATGGCTGCTGCGCACTTTTCGAGAGATATTCTTTCTTGTTCGATTTCAAATGAGGACCAACAACGGCTTATCCCCCCAATCAGACCAAAGAGACGGCTTTGATTTTGAAATAGAGAGAAACAATTTCAATGAACTGGCTTCGTGTATGGAAAATGAGAGTTCCAGGAGGCAACAGAGACCTCTTGAAATTTTTCCAAAAAAACAAAAAAATAGATTTATTGACGTTTGCGAACATGAGGTTGTGACTTTGAAGAGCGCAAAAATACAATTTGAGCTTCTTGTGAGATTTATATGAATCGGATGAAGAAGTCCTGCACATGGAGCATTATTTTAACCGCATGCATACGCGGCAATAATCTTGAACGAACAAAACATTGACACATTAAACAATGTGTTAAATCAGTTTCTTGATGAAGTCAAAGGCGAGATAGAAGCTTGGCCTCAAAGAGGATCGGGCTGGTGATTGACGAAATTTTGGAAGCGTTTATAAACATCGCACAATATCAACCACTTTGTTGGTGGAAAGCTATATGGAACTGCCAAAGAATCTGAAGGCAAAGAAAGCAATAATCAACGTGCAAAACAGAGACGATGAATGC
>JAHPZR010015121.1:0-2500 GCA_019787425.1 Platygyra sinensis | reverse complement strand
ACTGAAATTGCATTATATAGGTCACTAAGTATTCTGTTTTGGTCTATTTCAATTCTAAATTTGATATCATAAACAGCAGCATAGACTGCTGGCAGTCTGTTTGTCTCTAAAGCAGGGATTATGAGGAGACACTATTTAGCCTAAAGAAGAATCGTCTCGCCTTCTTCCCTACTTAGCCATTCTGCCATACTGCTCTTTTACGTTCGCGATGACTAAACACTCGTCTAAGCCCGGGCGTCTAAGTGACCCTTAGAGAAGAAACCGGCTGCAAGCAGACTAACAGCAGCATGTTGTAGCTTTCTTTGCTTGAGAACTACAGTGTTGGTGGATAAATTAAGTATTTGGGAAATATAGCAAAGAAGACTCCAAGCCCATAGTCTCTTAAGATACCTTTTGGTAATTTAGCATTTGCTTCAAACATATTTGCTGGTTCTGGTATAATATATCCTTACAGGTATGATAATACAAAGTTTCCCTTTGTCATCTTGTTGTTGGTAATGTACATAAAACACTTATTATTAATTTTATTAATTTAAGCTTATGTGTAGTCTCACTTTCCCACTTCCACCAACATTAAAAGGAAAACACATATGAAGAAGTAGGACATCAAAAATAATCAGCCATAGCTAACTCATTGCCAGAAATTTGGGTCAAGATGGCGGTTGCGCGTGCGCACTCAGGCCATAATGGCTGTGAAATCGTATAAGAAAATGTATGGAGAAAAGGAAACTTGTTCAAATATATCGATTGTGAGCTTACGGGTCTCCGGTGCCCGACTCGAAACATGATAAGCACTGTGTAACCTTCTCATCTAGATTAAAAACGGCTAATTTAAAGTAGGTTTACTTACTTCCTGAAGTTGCCACTCTTATCCTTCGTTATACGCTCCATTTCTTCATACATTGTCTTAAAATCTTGCCGAAGTCGTGCGAAGTGCTCGTCGATTAGAGGATAAACCCTTCAATGAAGTAAATTTGCCCGACTCGATATAACTTCTGCGATGTAAGATCTTTGCTAAACAGCCATAAAAAGGATGATTTCTGTACTGCAAAATACTTCCACAGGCCATTATTTCCCTCAGTTTTCCAGCTAAAGTCCTGTAATGGAGGCCATATTTGTGAACGACCCATTTTGGTTGGACTGACAAAAGGAAAAGCTTCGCAAACCCAAACTTCACCCAGTCGCCATTTTGTTTGTAAACTAGGTTCCAGGCTTCTAAAAGTCTTCGATTAGCATACCAGGCTTGGTTTTAATAGAAGTAAAACGCGGGAAAATTATGACACACCGGCCCCCACCGGCCCACAAAGTATATAGCTTCCCAGGTATTCTCAAATGAGCTGTACAATTTCCATTTTACAAGAAATTTTGTTCCCGAAAAGGATGGAGTGATACCATCTTTCGTTAATGATACGTTTATTCAAAGCTACGGGGCTGAATGCATGTGTTAGTGAGGTAAAGTTTTACGCACATCTGCGTCCTGTTTCCTTGCTATCAGCCGCTCGCCCTGGTAGATACCTAAAACTTTTTTTGAAGATGCTTTTTTCTCGCTTTTTTCTTCGTAAAACAGATCCACAGAGCTCAAATTATTTAAAATATCGTAAGGAACACGCTTTCCCCGACTGCGATAGTTTTTGTCCGCCATTTTGAAAATGAGATGCCGCTGACAATTAATCACGGGCGTGAAATGTCCATTATTTCTGGCAATGATACAATAACATCCAAGAGTTGTAAATTTCTGGTTGAGATAACTCAAGACAGGCAGTGATCATAATAGTGAGAAATATAATCCGAAGCAGCATCCAAAAATCTTGGACATTGGCCAAACAAACGGATGACATGTACAAGAAAACATTAAGAAAAAAGGAAACAAGCCGAGCCCCAAATGTATACACTTATCGTGATAAAAACAAGGATAGATATCACACAATTAACTTCCGCGAATGCTGCAAATCAACGAAAAATCCCCAACTTGCCTTGGCCCGAAGGATCCACAATATACTGATCCTTGTTACCCCGCAAACAACCAAACGAATATCCTGTTATCAAATGCTACTCCAATCGGTGTGTACAAAATGCAGAGTGCAGACTGCACACAGGCGGTGTTGGACTGTCCTTTCTCGACCGATTAATATTTCTGCACTCATGATGAGAATCAAACGAAAACTTTCTAGGAGCTGCTAGTGTAATAATATCTAGGCCAGCTACTTGCCAAGCCTCAATGGCAGGTGAGCATTTTTCTGCAGCAAAACTGGTCAATGGAATCGAAGTCGTGCTATGTTGAAAACTTTTGCTCAGCACTCGCGCTTGACATCCGATTCGATTTTAGGCGCCATTACAAGCTTTGTTTATCCCAGTGCCAATCAGTCTCTGTTCTTACAAGAACGTACTGGTCATCTGCGGGCACAGCTGGTAGAAACTCACGCTTATTCAAACTATTTCGCTTGGAGCCCTTTCTTTTGTTTTGTCCGCCATTTTGAATTTTCAAGCGGGTTACCGCTGT
>JAHPZR010015120.1:0-24912 GCA_019787425.1 Platygyra sinensis | reverse complement strand
TTCAGTGTGTTGCTTATAAATATGCAATATGTAAAGACTGTCCGTGGATAAAATCTCTCTTCGGACAGAAATTTCTTGTTTACCGCTGGAAAATAAAGGGTTCAGAAACCGTCTTGAGGTTAATTTTGTCCGAAAAAAAATTGATTCTCCATGAAAACATTACACCAGCTTTCCATTAGTACAGTTAAAATGCTGCTGCTTACCACACTCCAGGTAGGGTAACCCGCCTCAGTGCCCAGGTTAACTTTTTAATTGTTTCCAGACCCTTTGAGTGAAACCGCGCATAAAGTGGTCTCGGGTTGTAGTGTTATCCTACCTGTGAAATTTCGCTTGTAAACCCGGGCTATCTGCAGCTTGTAAACAGGCCCTTAAATGCGTGGTCTCTTGATGCGAACGAAACTAGGGAGAGTACCTCTCCGCCTCAACCCACGGGCCTTTTGTACTCTCCCCAGTTTCGCTCTCATCAAGAGACTAAGATGGCTGCCCCTCGAACTCAACGATCGACATTTACGATCCCACGAAAAAATAGGGGACTGTTAACAGTCTAGATCAAATCTAAGATCGAGTATACGATACCTCAAATATTCGCCATTTTGATTATAAACAAAGGTAACGGCGGTCCCGCCTATCATCCATGTTTGAACCATAACATAAACAGTTGGAAAAATAATCACGGATAAAGGTCAAATTATGGAATGTAATTAAGAACGTGTTTTTCTCCTTGGTTTAACCGTTAATTCGGGAATAAAATCTACTTTTATTCGGCCTAGTCGTAAAAGCGATGAATATTTTCTTTCTACGACGAAATGCAAATTCATGCTGTTACCGGGTTTTTGTTGCGACGGGGCGACCGAATACTACATTTAAACTAATTTCTTTAGATATATTTCTAAGGCAAAAATTGTTTCTTACCTGGGGAAAACTAGTCTCAGCCTCTCTCTAAAAGCTATCTTTTTACTGAGTTTGTCGAGCTTCACTTAGTTTCCGCGAGGTATGATTTTTAACGTAATGTTTGTTTTCAAAACCTGACTTAATTGTTCTTTTCATTTGTAATTGAATTTGATTCTTCTGTCAGCTTGAAAATTTTCCTACTGCCCAGAAATTCAAGCATTATGTTGGACTTACATTTGTTCGTAAAGATATTGACATTGTAGTGTTAGTTTTCAAAACTTGATTTGTTCTTTTCATTTGTATTTGAATTTGATTCTTTTGTTAGCTTGAGAAGTTTCCTACTGGCCAGAAATTCAAGCATTATGCTGGGCTTACATTTGTTCGAAAAGATTATGACAGAAAGGACCGTCGCAACTGAGCCATAGAATAAACAGGTGCCTGGTGGTGGTCAACTGCTGCCACAACCCCAATTAAACGGACAATACCTGGGAGACACAATTGATGGCCGAAAAGCCAGATGGTAACACTTTAGACATAAATTGTCACTCAGACTTACTGAAAAAGATTGAGGCCGTCATCGTGGAAAAAATACGAGCAATAACGCCTGTCTTGTTAGTGACGTAAATACGGCAACATGTCCCTGAGTAAGGCAGCACCCACGCTACTCCGGAGACATTTGAAAACACAGCTTTATTTCTACAGTTAGGCCTACGGTCCACACTAATCCATTACAAAAACGGAGATTTTCGAAAACGCTCTTCAAACTGGAGGGATTCGAAAACACCAGCTTTTCTTTTTCGAGTGGCCGGACTCACATTTTAAAAAACACGACATGATAATCATGCCGATTTCCCTGATAGAGTTTTCCACAAACACAAGTATAAAATGGCCGGTGAGTGTTGAGTTTTTAAATTCCTCGGCCTAACAAAAATTCAAGCATATTTCTGAATTACGCTATTGTGTTAATTATCCTTTTAATGTTTTTCCGCAAATTGAAGATTTGGATGTTCCCCAGTTTTAGCTGGGACATATCCAGTCACGTGACGCGCTTTGACCAGTCGCGTGCGAGTGAAGATATTTGATGGATTATAATTACCAATATATTTGTTTTTTTAGGAAATATTTCTGCGAGCAACTATCAGCCCATAGGCCCTTGACAAAAGAACTTCATTGTTTACAGATGTCGAGCTTATATCGTACCTGTGCAAGATCGTAACAAGTGATTAGTTTCGGCCAATCACTACATTGAATAATTTAATGGTTAACTTTAAGGACTGATAGTTGCCCTTGCAAATTTTACGTTTTTTAAAAAAAAAAAACAAAACAAATTTTAGCCTGAGAGCGAGGTTCAAAGGCTTGAGCATGTTAGATCCTAGTTCATTGTACCATAAAATGTCTACTATCAACCCATGCGACCGAGATAGAAACACTCTGTTGTTAATAATGGCAATACCTAACCTGCGATGGAACGCCTGATCGCAGGTTAGGCAATACTCAAAGTCAGTGCTGGGCCGTCTCACTCGCGTTCTATCGACCCTGGGTCGATGATACCTGTCTTGCATACGGCTGCTACGCCTGAAATTTGAATTGATTAATCAGGATTCACAAGGCAGGAAAAACTTTATTGTCCTGACGCCAATGTATGTTTAAAACAGGAAAGGATTTGAGGCCAGGCAACTTTCCTCACTGGTAACGACATTGAAGGTACGTAGGATTCAAATTTTACCACAATTGCTGCTAATCTAGCAATCTGATTGGCTAATTTGCCGTGGTAAATAGGAATCCATACCACGCTGCTCTCGTCAATGTGTCACGCAATGCCTTTTTCAGCTCGCGCTCTGAAGAAAAACATTTTCTTTGACGTTGATATTGTGGTAAAAAACAAATCGAAATGTGATTTATCGTGGTCTGTACTCTTGTCGACAACGAGTACGCTTTATTACTCTTTTTCCAAACATTTTTCAGTTTTCGTATTGTTTCTGCATATTAAGCGAGGTTGCAAAAGTTTTTGAAAGGAAAGTCTGACGCGTATAAGCAGCTCATTTGCAAAATGCAGCCGAGTGAGTCCCCAATAAATTTTGACCACTGTGATGACGCGTAACGTTGTTGATAGGAGTACACACCACGCTAAACCACATTCGATTTGTTTATCAGAGCGCGAAAAGACCTAGGTACGAGTTTAGCCCTACAGTGTTTCGCATAACTTAGGTTGTAAGTAGCGGTTTTCTCTGTAGGGTCGCGTAAGATATGATAACAGGAGATAAAGGTAAACTATGCATTTGTTTCGTTCCTTTATTATATGGCAAGATAGGCTTGAGGTAAATGCGAGCGTCCTAATTGGTTATTTCTTGGTCGGGATTTCGCCATACGGACCATTTCCATGGAAACGGCCACAAGATGTGTATTTTTCGTGTTTTCGAAAGCCGGCAAATCCAAAACTTTGCAGCGAAAACTAGGAAAAGAAAACGCAGAGAAACTACCTAGAAGATTGATATTTTACAGAGCTTACGATATTAAAGAGCGAGGAAGACGAATTTTCACGATGGGAATTTTATTATCCTGACGATCTGAAAACGTCTAATGTAGAGACTGAATCAGGCATCGGCGAAAGTCAGGACGCCATTGACGATTTTTTAAAGAAGCAAAAACGTACAAACACAAATAAGCAGATGGCTACCCATCTGAAAACTCTTCTCCACTAATTGTAAGGTAACGGTATGACAAATAAGAACGGTATGACAAATGTCATGAGAGAGTTAAAACCCTACCTGCGAAGGAACTTGACCACTTCTTGTCCACTGGAATATCTTTTTATGGAGAAATGCAGGAAATACGGCAAGAGTGCAAGACGGCAACAATTCCCAATTTTCAGCCCACAATTGTGCAGAATGAAAAGAAGCGTAGAACGTTATCGAGAGAGACGGAGGATTGACTCTAAGACTTCCTCTTAATTAGCTGTGTATATGTTTGAATGATTTCACAGCAACCAACTTCGACATTTCTTTATCCATATTTTGTGATGCGCAAATTAAAATATTCCAGGCAAGATCGACAGAAACCATTTTCCGCATTTCAACAAACTGCAGTTGTTGAGACTTGTGGCAAATTCCGTTACAAATCGTTCTTGAAGCCTTGTTTTATACTCAACATGATTTACGTTCATTGAATTTGTTTTCAATCTCGTGGTAGATTGTTCTTTTGAGTTGCTCGCGTCATCAAAAACACACGGAGGAAGCCCTTTGAATTCAAGTGACCGCCCGGTCCTCGATCCTCGATCCTCACTAGCGACGCAAGTATAAGCACAAGCATAAGCATAAGCGGGCGCTAGTGAGGACGCCCACGACATAAACATAAGCATAAGCATAAGAATATCAAAACCTTGCGTTCTTCTTATGCTTATGCTTATGTTTATGTCACTATAGCGTCCAGTGGGGACATGTTGACATAAGCATAAGCATAGGCGCAAGACTCAGCCAATCGGCGAGCACTAATGCTTATGTCAACGATGTCCTCACTGAACATAAGCATAAGCATAAGCATAAGAAGAAAGCTTATGCTTATGCTTATGTCGTGGCTGTCCTCACAAGTGCATAAACTTCTTATGCTTATGTTTATGCTTATGCTTGCGTCGCAAGTGAGGACCGGGCTCGCTTCATCAAAAACACACGGAGGAAGCCCTTTGAATTCAAGTGACCGGAAGTCCGTTTAACAGAAAACAAACAAGCACTAGTGCCATATATTAAATAAACTACTTACTAACCTAGGGCCGATCCGCACTAGCAGAAAATTTGTTTATTTAGACAAAATTTTTGTCATCACCAACATTCTACAAGTGCGGATGGTTTGTCGCGACTTGACTTCAAACGCACCGCCGACAAAATTTGTCCCGCGTAAAAACTGGACAAAATCGTTTGAATAAACAAGTTTTGTTTATCTTGTCATTAATATGTCATAAAACCATTTAACCGTAGAAATTTAGTATCTCAGTTGTTTCTCGTGTTGCGAAACTAGATTTTACAATTTTCGCAGTGGACAAAATGAATCCTAATGGTTAATGGCATTTAAGAGTCATTTATACCCAATGGCAAGCTATCCTTTATATAAACAGCCGAATTCTGTAAGGTGCTGGAACGTCCCCCCTTACGATGACCAGTTTGGCTATCCACATGTTGCTGGGAGACGCTTTGAGAATGGAGCAATTTTTCAAACGCGCCAGTTGCCATCCCACGACACAATTTGAAGACTTTAACCATGTCAATGCGGATGCAACAGACGAGACAAAAATTGTCACGGCAAAATTTGTCCTTGGATTTTACCGCGGACAATTGCGATTTTGTCTGCTAGTGTGGATCGGCCCCTAGCTAGCTCGAGCCGTACTAGGGGAATATTGGCCCTCGGTCGTTTTGTACGGACCTCGCTGCGCTCGGTCCGTACTGCCACGACCTCGGGCCAATATCCCCCAGCACGGCCCTCGCGCTCGGTTAGTAAGAAGTTATTATTTACTCTCTCCCTACTCAGTAAGATTGTGTGCTCCCTGTGGTAAGTCGAAAAAATTGCGATTGAGTGAAAAATTGACTTCTCGGAGATACGCTTTTTCTCGAGAACCACTCATAAGATTTTCACGAAAATACTTTAGGAAATAAGTAACTGGAGGATTGAAACAAATTGAACTTTAACAAAAGAAATTCAAGATATGCCAGTGAACCTTCAACGAGGGATAATTAAAGATCTGTTGTTAAATTATTATTAAAATAGCGCTGACTTGTGAGTGTCGTTACAAGCTTGTTGAATGCAAATTATAAAGAAAATCTAATGACTAGATTTTCTGCAAGTAAACAAAACCGATTTTTAAACACCTGTTTATATTTAACCATGTTGCCATGGCACGGCACATATTTCAGCTTCATTCAAAAGGTTGAAGTTTGTGTTGTTAACTTGCCTGCTGCCATTTTTGGCGACCAAAGGATCGAGGGTTTTAGAGGAAAAGGTAAATGAAACAGAGGTATCAAAAACTGAGTTTAGCCACCTTAAACGAAAAACTACGACAGTTTTTGCGCGCACTTTTACTGATGCAATTCAGCGCGCGCACAAGGATTTCAAAAACCAAACATGCCGTCAATAGAGCGGTCATTTTAGTTACTCAATTCCAGCAATATCTGTGTTATTTTTCTCTATAATTGAACGCAGTGCATTGACGACTTTAGTCTTTTATAACAAAGATATGTTAGAAAAGATAACAATGCAAAGAAACCCAGCGATTCCCAGCTTTTGTTTGTTACGAAAGAACCCACTTTCATTTAGTAAATGCAGCGCATGCGCAGTTGCTCGAAAAATTGAGACCGATTGCTTTCGCAGATCTTTAAGAAATTTGGCAAAAAGATAGTTCAAAAACCACGTGAATGATCTATCACGAAAAATTTGAATTTTGACAAAAGGAATTTTTAATAATACAGAAAACGATGTAGGCCGAATTACGAAAATCGTCTATGTCAAAATTTTATTTAAACAGTGTTGACCGTGTTGCTATTAATATTTTTTTTGAACTTGTGAAGCGCTCTTGGATATTGTAATGAAATCAGCGCTATATATATAAAGTATTATTATTATTTATAATTGTAAATAGGTCTTTTTAAGTTGTTGTAATTATTATCATATCTCACGGATACGAGCTTTATTTAAAAAATAAAATTCAATAATTTAATGTTTTTAACCGTTTTACTATAAGCAACATTGGAGGAAAAAGTTTTGTATCTTTTTATTGAAACCACTTAATAGTTTTTTAGCCGATGGAAATAATTGTGTAATTTTTCCGTGAGTTTTTTAATTACTATTAGTATAGGTAATCAAATGATTTCGACGTGCAATTTGGAATAAATAAGCACAAGTAAATTTTTCAAGATTACAAATTTGTAGTCTTTGAAAAAATTACGAGTGCCTATTTATTCCAAATTGCACGAGAAAAATCATTTGATTACTTGTTAATAATATACAAGTAACAATTTCTGTCACGCTTAAGTATTTTGCGTGACAAATGGAGGCAACAAGCTACATCAACTTTATTGGATGAAAATTTGACAGGTGAATTCAAGCGTAAAAATTCATTCAATCTCTCCAAGTCATGTATGAAAACTGAGCAGTTTCTTTTTACAGTTAAAAGCAGTCTTTACTCACAGTTGAATTGAAGAACTTGACCACAAAGCAGAGGAAAAACTCCCTGCGGTTTTGATGCGGCTTTCTTGCCAAATGTTTTTTGAGTGGTTGAGAAACTGCGTGCAAGAAACTATTGAACCTGGCCGTGGTACAAGTTACTTTGACCAAAATACCGAGAAACGAGGCTAAAGTCTACCTAGAAACGGGATCTCTTAGCTCTGAAGGACATCTTTTTAACCTCTCCTGGTTGCTGCCTGACTTTAGCTTCTTCACTGGACGTTGTACAGGTTAGATTTGCCTCCTGAGTTTACCGGGTTTTGCTAGGGAACGACCTTTTTAATCTCTAAGCTCGCTGTTTCAGTTCTTTCACAAAGTAGAATGCTTGCACTTTTTGTCTTAAAAAGTAAGATGTGGCCGGTTCTTAGGACGTCTTGTTGGGTCCTTCTTCGCGTTTTATTTCGTGGTGCTCAAGAATTTTAAAATTTACTTCTTCAACTTATTTGTAATGTAGTCGTGATCGATGCCGGCATATTTCCATTCACTCAAGCTCAAGTTTATGTTCAGGTTTTTGACCTCGCGGCTTTTGTGTGATATCTACTTCACTTTAGCCTGCGAACCCTGCGAACAGGCTCCCGGTTCGGTTGGGTTTAGGGCGAGATAGCCGAGTGTAGTCTAGGGCGAGCGGGACGAGCCGAGAGCGGTCTGGTGAGGAGGGAGTCCGCAGGGGAGCCTGTAGACATTCCATTGATGCCGCCGTTCCATGATACCAGCTCCTGGTATCAAGATCTGATTGGTTGAATCGATGGCTGTTGACAGCTCTGAGATAAATAATTGACGGATCTTGACAACTGCTTGTAAATTAGCATAATTCTTGCCGAGACAGTCAACAACGGCTTCCGCGTGCAGTTTTGAAGCAGCTTTGAGCAATTCTTTGCAGCATTTTCGTTATATCTCTGGTTTGAAACGTGAGCAGAAGCTATGACTGGAAACTGTGGCGTAGAAGTGCGATGTTTTCGGTATTCTACCGACTGGTTTCGGGAAGAGCCTAATTTTTCAATTGCTGCCGCGTCTATGATGGTAAATAAAATAGACAGGCCAAACACGACTCCTACGGTTTGTGCTAATTGTAGATTGCCGTTTATTTTTCAGTCTTTCGACCTTTTGTCGCTTCACTCTTCTTTATGAAAGGCATTTCGTATTGTGTTATAAGGAGAAAACTGCATGATTTCCGCTGTTATCTGCGTGTTGCTTCTTTGAATAATTTGCCATGTGTTAGTGTATTGTTTTGGTTCATTTCTATTGCAAGATTTGTTTTTAAGTCTCCAAGGGTTTGCTTTTAAGGGCCAAAATACAATGCATGACATTTACTGTGAACGTGTTGCTTACTCGCATTCTGTAAATATTGTGACGCCAGGCCCGGCTATGATTAGAACTGTTCGCAAGTACAGTAGGTAGATTCTTATCACGGGTGTCATATATTTGCCCTCCTAGTTTTCCTTCGGAGACGTAGCTTTACTTCGAGAAAGCTATAGTCTTGTCTAAAGAAATTCTAATGTTTCTTGCAGCTATCTGATCGAGCTTATGTTCCTGGAGCTCGATGTATACGTTTATTTCTCCTTTGATTGTTCATGTACCACAGGATTTAAATTTAATTCATTACGCACAAGTCTGTCGACTGTGTTGCGTGTTGCCAGGGCCGTAGCCAGAAAAAAATTTTGACTGAGGCAATGTCTATGAATAACTTATGACTGAGGCAATCAGTCCATGGTTGAATTCTCTTCCTAGGTATTAGGTACTATAAACAACAAAAGCCAAAGAAATGACCGAGGCAAGTGCCTCGGTTGGCCTGTTACTAGCTACGGCGCTGGTTGTATATGCCATTGTTCGGCTCAGTCCTGATTGTAGACCTCTTAAGGTGGCTCAAAACAGTTTCCAGCACTTTCCAAGACGTAGATTTTGATGGGCCATTATTACCACTCTTTATCAGTTGATGCTACAATCATGGTATCAAAAAACTGCCCAATCATTGGTGAACGCGTTGGTATTATTTGCGTGACACAAAAGGTTACCATAGCAACACTATAACCTGCTAAAAACACCCTTAATATCAGCTTTAAGCGCTTATAACTAAAAAACGAGCTCGGTGACCCCCATTTTTTATTATCAAATGGTAATCAGCATGATAAGATGCAACTTTTTGCAGAGTTAAAAAAATTCTACGAAGGGGTTTCAGAGCCACCTTAAATTTTCGAAAATTTAAGGTGGCTCTGAACCCCCTTCGTAGAATTTTTTTTAACTCTGCAAAAAGGTGCATCTTATCATGCTGATTACAATTCGATAATAAAAAATGGGGGTCACCGAGCTCGTTTTTGAGTTATAAGCGCTTAAAGCTAAAATTAAGGGTGTTTTTAGCAGGTCATATTGTTGCTATGGTAACCTATTGTGCCACAAAAATAACAGCAACTTGTTCCCCGATAATTGAGTAGTTTGTTGATACCATGACTTTGGCATCAACCGGTATAGAGTGGTTGTAACGACCCATCAAACTGTGAGTCTTGGAAAGTACTGGAAACTGTTTTCAGCCACCTTAAAACTTGCCGCCTAGCACGATCTAACGGCTCTAGTTTTCTCCTTTTCTCGTAGGAGTCGTGTTTGACCTGTCTACTTTATTTACCATCATTACGGTAGATTGTTATAGAAAGCCGATTCATCAGCGTGGGGAAACCCATCAAATTTGACAGGTTTAATTATCTCCTTGACAGATATGTAACAGGCTAATCACCAAGGGGCGGACCGACACATTGAAAACAATGTCTACAGGCTCCCCGCGGCCCACGCGCTTCGCTCGCGGAGTCACGACGTTCCGACTCCCACTCGCTCAACGAATTTTTTTTTTCCGAACTCGCTGGGAGCCTGTTCGCAGGCTACTTCACTTTTACTAGTTTAGAAGTTGTTGTTGAGCTTTGCACTTTGCTTCGTTATGAGGTAATTGTATTGAAATGGAGGAAAAGAGTTTCAATCTCGGTTAATTTTTGTCCGCCATTTTGTTTGTCCGAGCTCAAAGTAGGAGCTGTCAATCATTTTCAAACTAATTACACTTTTTTGCACTGATTTGGATTAATTGACATGTTCTTAAGGACGGTGCCTACTAAAAACAAAGGTTTTTGCGCCAAGTTAGGACCACGCGGGAAAAGTAGATATTTGCAAGGGCTATTGAAATCCACAAAGAAAAATAGGGGTAGCCATGCATTTTTTCGAGATAATTAGCCTTGAATCTCAACAAAATGCTGACATCAGCATTTTTCAGAAAAAAGCGGGAAACAATATTTCTTCACAGATTTCCTTAGAATTTGCCTTTACATACAGAAAGGCAAACACATTTAAAAAGATCTTTAAACTACATGGCAAATGGCAACATTAAAATAATTTTTGTTACGTTTTTAAGAACAAAATCGTTGCAAAATCGCTTTTAACGTCTCTGACAGCCTTCCTCTGGTTCAGCTAAAATACAGTCTAAATACCTTTTGCTCACGACCAAAAACTAATCACATGTTGAATAGGCTTGCCGCTTCCATTTCGCAACAAAAAATGTAGAGGTAACCACACGTTTTTTAAAGTTATTGATCTTTTTTGAACACTTTTACGGTGCCCGTTATATTTTTCCTGTCACCTCCCCAGTAAGTGAGACATTTGCGTTTCTGCACGCGCACTACGCCATCTGCAGGTACATGTTTGCAGTTGGGTTTCAGCGTAATTTTCGAAAGATAATAGCTAGGTTTTCAGCTGAAAGACGCTAACAGTTAGTGGTTAGCGATATGCTGCTATTCTGGTCTCAAGTACAGGTTCGTTAAAATTGATTTGGTCACCGTAGGAAAATTTTGCTTTAATTTTAGTCGTGTGCTTGGTGGCGTATTTGATTGCGTCATTGTCAACCCCAGCGCGCGCCACACAGCGGTCAAACGCAAAAATCCAACGCCACTTCCGGTTTTCGCCGCCTCGAACGTCGTAAGAGTTTTAAGAGAAAACCTGCAAGACTTCTGTAGGAAAATGTTATAAAAATAGTACTGTGAGAGAAAATTACAAGCTGGGAGAACTTTAGGATCTCCATCACTAAATGTCCTGGTCATATGCGAAGTTTAAAGCTTAACATTTCAGCGACTGTCTTAACTTTGGGCTTGAAAGCGAAAATTTTCGAAAATTTAAGACTTTATTAAGGAGGCTCGAAAGGGTTTTTCGTTGCTATATTGTTTGTGAAACGATGGAAGATTACAAAGAAGGATGTTTAATGGTGTGGGCAAACTATATGTCTCCTTGCAACTCTATCGTTGGGCTATACTTTAAGGGTACTTGTGACGTCATATCAGTTACCATGGCAACGCACGAGGTCCACAAAAGCGTCCTCTAAATTTCAGTTTTTGTAAATTATCTGAGAAACTAAGACCTACTGAGAAACTGAGACCTACCATTTTTATTTCTTTCTTGGAAAGTTCCCTAAATTCTTTAACTTTTCAGACAGTATGGAAAAAATTTATCTAGTAAAATTAAATATATTTAAAGAAAACGCGTGTTATGGCTTACAGAAAATTCCACTAGATAATTTTCCCCGAAACTTTTATATCTGAAGTGCCATCGTGAATGGTGCGTGCATGCAAAAAATCAAGATAGGTCACCGAGCAAACTTTCGAGCTAAAAACAAATGTTTTCGGCAGATTTTATTTCCGGTTCGCGCGATTTTACGCAGCATTAACTTCCGGCGTGCTGATTTTAATACTGATTTAGCTGACGCGTGCATATTAGTTATGGCGTGTGTAGATTGCGCGCGCGAGTGCAGCTAAAAACCCTTTCGAGCCTCCTTAAAGGCGGCGAAATACGAGATACAAAAACCCTCAACTTGTCGCGCAACATTGTTTCGTTGCAAGTTTTCGTCGATGTTTCACGGTTTTCACCTTGAGTGATCAACTTGACCGCCAACAAAAACATTTGTTGCGGGTTGAAGAAATGCGGCGCGCTGATTGGTTGATTTGCTAGGGCACGAGCAGATTTGTTGCGCGACAAGTTGTGAGTTTTATGAAAAACGAGCAACAAGGCCAAAATTTGTTGCTCAAAGTAGACCCGCGCTCTACTTTTCGCAACAACTTTCTTCAACCCGCAACAAATGTTTTTGTTGCGCGACGAGTTGATCACGCAAGGTGAAAAACGGGAAACATCGACAAAAACTTGCAACGAAGGGTTTTTGTATCTCGTATTTCGCCGCCTTAAAGGCGGCGAAATACGAGATACAAAAACCCTCAACTTGTCCCGCAACATTGTTGCGTTGCAAGTTTTCGTCGATGTTTCCCGTTTTTCACCTTGCGTGCTCAACTTGATCCGCAACAAAAACATTTGTTGCGGGTTGAAAGAAGTTGTTGCGAAAAGTAGAGCGCGGGTCTTACTTTGAGCAACAAGTTTTGGCCTTGTTGTTTGTTTTTCATCAAACTCACAACTTGTCGCGCAACAAATCTGCTCGTGCCCTAGCAAATCAACCAATCAGCGCGCCGCATTTCTTCAACCCGCAACAAATGTTTTTGTTGCCGGCCAAGTTGATCACGCAAGGTGAAAAACGGGAAACATCGACGAAAACTTGCAACGCAACAATGTTGCGCGACAAGTTGAGGGTTTTTGTATCTCGTATTTCGCCGCCTTTAAGGCGGCGAAATACGAGATACAAAAACCCTTCGTTGCAAGTTTTTGTCGATGTTTCCCGTTTTTTCACCTTGCGTGATCAACTCGTCGCGCAACAAAAACATTTGTTGCGGGTTGAAGAAAGTTGTTGCGAAAAGTAGAGCGCGGGTCTACTTTGAGCAACAAATTTTGGCCTTGTTGCTCGTTTTTCATAAAACTCACAACTTGTCGCGCAACAAATCTGCTCGTGCCCTAGCAAATCAACCAATCAGCGCGCCGCATTTCTTCAACCCGCAACAAATGTTTTTGTTGGCGGTCAAGTTGATCACTCAAGGTGAAAACCGTGAAACATCGACGAAAACTTGCAACGAAACAATGTTGCGCGACAAGTTGAGGGTTTTTGTATCTCGTATTTCGCCGCCTTTAAGGAGGCTCGAAAGGGTTTTTAGCTGCACTCGCGCGCGCAATCTACACACGCCATAACTAATATGCACGCGTCAGCTAATCAGTATTAAAATCAGCACGCCGGAAGTTAATGCTGCGTAAAATCGCGCGAACCGGAAATAAAATCTGCCGAAAACATTTGTTTTTAGCTCGAAAGTTTGCTCGGTGACCTATCTTGATTTTTTGCATGCACGCACCATTCACGATGGCACTTCAGATATAAAAGTTTCGGGGAAAATTATCTAGTGGAATTTTCTGTAAGCCATAACACGCGTTTTCTTTAAATATATTTAATTTTACTAGATAAATTTTTTCCATACTGTCTGAAAAGTTAAAGAATTTAGGGAACTTTCCAAGAAAGAAATAAAAATGGTAGGTCTCAGTTTCTCAGTAGGTCTTAGTTTCTCAGATAATTTACAAAAACTGAAATTTAGAGGACGCTTTTGTGGACCTCGTGCGTTGCCATGGTAACTGATATGACGTCACAAGTACCCTTAAAGTATAGCCCAACGATAGAGTTGCAAGGAGACATATAGTTTGCCCACACCATTAAACATCCTTCTTTGTAATCTTCCATCGTTTCACAAACAATATAGCAACGAAAAACCCTTTCGAGCCTCCTTAATAAAGTCTTAAATTTTCGAAAATTTTCGCTTTCAAGCCCAAAGTTAAGACAGTCGCTGAAATGTTAAGCTTTAAACTTCGCATATGACCAGGACATTTAGTGATGGAGATCCTAAAGTTCTCCCAGCTTGTAATTTTCTCTCACAGTACTATTTTTATAACATTTTCCTACAGAAGTCTTGCAGGTTTTCTCTTAAAACTCTTACGACGTTCGAGGCGGCGAAAACCGGAAGTGGCGTTGGATTTTTGCGTTTGACCGCTGTGTGGCGCGCGCTGGGGTTGACAATGACGCAATCAAATACGCCACCAAGCACACGACTAAAATTAAAGCAAAATTTTCCTACGGTGACCAAATCAATTTTAACGAACCTGTACTTGAGACCAGAATAGCAGCATATCGCTAACCACTAACTGTTAGCGTCTTTCAGCTGAAAACCTAGCTATTATCTTTCGAAAATTACGCTGAAACCCAACTGCAAACATGTACCTGCAGATGGCGTAGTGCGCGTGCAGAAACGCAAATGTCTCACTTACTGGGGAGGTGACAGGAAAAATATAACGGGCACCGTAAAAGTGTTCAAAAAAGATCAATAACTTTAAAAAACGTGTGGTTACCTCTACATTTTTTGTTGCGAAATGGAAGCGGCAAGCCTATTCAACATGTGATTAGTTTTTGGTCGTGAGCAAAAGGTATTTAGACTGTATTTTAGCTGAACCAGAGGAAGGCTGTCAGAGACGTTAAAAGCGATTTTGCAACGATTTTGTTCTTAAAAACGTAACAAAAATTATTTTAATGTTGCCATTTGCCATGTAGTTTAAAGATCTTTTTAAATGTGTTTGCCTTTCTGTATGTAAAGGCAAATTCTAAGGAAATCTGTGAAGAAATATTGTTTCCCGCTTTTTTCTGAAAAATGCTGATGTCAGCATTTTGTTGAGATTCAAGGCTAATTATCTCGAAAAAATGCATGGCTACCCCTATTTTTCTTTGTGGATTTCAATAGCCCTTGCAAATATCTACTTTTCCCGCGTGGTCCTAACTTGGCGCAAAAACCTTTGTTTTTAGTAGGCACCGTCCTTAAGAACATGTCAATTAATCCAAATCAGTGCAAAAAAGTGTAATTAGTTTGAAAATGATTGACAGCTCCTACTTTGAGCTCGGACAAACAAAATGGCGGACAAAAATTAACCGAGATTGAAACTCTTTTCCTCCATTTCAATACAATTACCTCATAACGAAGCAAAGTGCAAAGCTCAACAACAACTTCTAAACTAGTAAAAGTGAAGTAGCCTGCGAACAGGCTCCCAGCGAGTTCGGAAAAAAAAAATTCGTTGAGCGAGTGGGAGTCGGAACGTCGTGACTCCGCGAGCGAAGCGCGTGGGCCGCGGGGGAGCCTGTAGACATTGTTTTCAATGTGTCGGTCCGCCCCTTGGTGATTAGCCTGTTACATATCTGTCAAGGAGATAATTAAACCTGTCAAATTTGATGGGTTTCCCCACGCTGATGAATCGGCTTTCTATAACAATCTACCGTAATGATGGTAAATAAAGTAGACAGGTCAAACACGACTCCTACGAGAAAAGGAGAAAACTAGAGCCGTTAGATCGTGCTAGGCGGCAAGTTTTAAGGTGGCTGAAAACAGTTTCCAGTACTTTCCAAGACTCACAGTTTGATGGGTCGTTACAACCACTCTATACCGGTTGATGCCAAAGTCATGGTATCAACAAACTACTCAATTATCGGGGAACAAGTTGCTGTTATTTTTGTGGCACAATAGGTTACCATAGCAACAATATGACCTGCTAAAAACACCCTTAATTTTAGCTTTAAGCGCTTATAACTCAAAAACGAGCTCGGTGACCCCCATTTTTTATTATCGAATTGTAATCAGCATGATAAGATGCACCTTTTTGCAGAGTTAAAAAAAATTCTACGAAGGGGGTTCAGAGCCACCTTAAATTTTCGAAAATTTAAGGTGGCTCTGAAACCCCTTCGTAGAATTTTTTTAACTCTGCAAAAAGTTGCATCTTATCATGCTGATTACCATTTGATAATAAAAAATGGGGGTCACCGAGCTCGTTTTTTAGTTATAAGCGCTTAAAGCTGATATTAAGGGTGTTTTTAGCAGGTTATAGTGTTGCTATGGTAACCTTTTGTGTCACGCAAATAATACCAACGCGTTCACCAATGATTGGGCAGTTTTTTGATACCATGATTGTAGCATCAACTGATAAAGAGTGGTAATAATGGCCCATCAAAATCTACGTCTTGGAAAGTGCTGGAAACTGTTTTGAGCCACCTTAAGAGGTCTACAATCAGGACTGAGCCGAACAATGGCATATACAACCAGCGCCGTAGCTAGTAACAGGCCAACCGAGGCACTTGCCTCGGTCATTTCTTTGGCTTTTGTTGTTTATAGTACCTAATACCTAGGAAGAGAATTCAACCATGGACTGATTGCCTCAGTCATAAGTTATTCATAGACATTGCCTCAGTCAAAATTTTTTTCTGGCTACGGCCCTGGCAACACGCAACACAGTCGACAGACTTGTGCGTAATGAATTAAATTTAAATCCTGTGGTACATGAACAATCAAAGGAGAAATAAACGTATACATCGAGCTCCAGGAACATAAGCTCGATCAGATAGCTGCAAGAAACATTAGAATTTCTTTAGACAAGACTATAGCTTTCTCGAAGTAAAGCTACGTCTCCGAAGGAAAACTAGGAGGGCAAATATATGACACCCGTGATAAGAATCTACCTACTGTACTTGCGAACAGTTCTAATCATAGCCGGGCCTGGCGTCACAATATTTACAGAATGCGAGTAAGCAACACGTTCACAGTAAATGTCATGCATTGTATTTTGGCCCTTAAAAGCAAACCCTTGGAGACTTAAAAACAAATCTTGCAATAGAAATGAACCAAAACAATACACTAACACATGGCAAATTATTCAAAGAAGCAACACGCAGATAACAGCGGAAATCATGCAGTTTTCTCCTTATAACACAATACGAAATGCCTTTCATAAAGAAGAGTGAAGCGACAAAAGGTCGAAAGACTGAAAAATAAACGGCAAATCTACAATTAGCACAAACCGTAGGAGTCGTGTTTGGCCTGTCTATTTTATTTACCATCATAGACGCGGCAGCAATTGAAAAATTAGGCTCTTCCCGAAACCAGTCGGTAGAATACCGAAAACATCGCACTTCTACGCCACAGTTTCCAGTCATAGCTTCTGCTCACGTTTCAAACCAGAGATATAACGAAAATGCTGCAAAGAATTGCTCAAAGCTGCTTCAAAACTGCACGCGGAAGCCGTTGTTGACTGTCTCGGCAAGAATTATGCTAATTTACAAGCAGTTGTCAAGATCCGTCAATTATTTATCTCAGAGCTGTCAACAGCCATCGATTCAACCAATCAGATCTTGATACCAGGAGCTGGTATCATGGAACGGCGGCATCAATGGAATGTCTACAGGCTCCCCTGCGGACTCCCTCCTCACCAGACCGCTCTCGGCTCGTCCCGCTCGCCCTAGACTACACTCGGCTATCTCGCCCTAAACCCAACCGAACCGGGAGCCTGTTCGCAGGGTTCGCAGGCTAAAGTGAAGTAGATATCACACAAAAGCCGCGAGGTCAAAAACCTGAACATAAACTTGAGCTTGAGTGAATGGAAATATGCCGGCATCGATCACGACTACATTACAAAATAAGTTGAAGAAGTAAATTTTAAAATTCTTGAGCACCACGAAATAAAACGCGAAGAAGGACCCAACAAGACGTCCTAAGAACCGGCCACATCTTACTTTTTAAGACAAAAAGTGCAAGCATTCTACTTTTGTGAAAGAACTGAAACAGCGAGCTTAGAGATTAAAAAGGTCGTTCCCTAGCAAAACCCGGTAAACTCAGGAGGCAAATCTAACCTGTACAACGTCCAGTGAAGAAGCTAAAGTCAGGCAGCAACCAGGAGAGGTTAAAAAGATGTCCTTCAGAGCTAAGAGATCCCGTTTCTAGGTAGACTTTAGCCTCGTTTCTCGGTATTTTGGTCAAAGTAACTTGTACCACGGCCAGGTTCAATAGTTTCTTGCACGCAGTTTCTCAACCACTCAAAAAACATTTGGCAAGAAAGCCGCATCAAAACCGCAGGGAGTTTTTCCTCTGCTTTGTGGTCAAGTTCTTCAATTCAACTGTGAGTAAAGACTGCTTTTAACTGTAAAAAGAAACTGCTCAGTTTTCATACATGACTTGGAGAGATTGAATGAATTTTTACGCTTGAATTCACCTGTCAAATTTTCATCCAATAAAGTTGATGTAGCTTGTTGCCTCCATTTGTCACGCAAAATACTTAAGCGTGACAGAAATTGTTACTTGTATATTATTAACAAGTAATCAAATGATTTTTCTCGTGCAATTTGGAATAAATAGGCACTCGTAATTTTTTCAAAGACTACAAATTTGTAATCTTTGAAAAATTTACTTGTGCTTATTTATTCCAAATTGCACTCGAAATCATTTGATTACCTATACTAATAGTAATTAAAAAACTCACGGAAAAATTACACAATTATTTCCATCGGCTAAAAAACTATTAAGTGGTTTCAATAAAAAGATACAAAACTTTTTCCTCCAATGTTGCTTATAGTAAAACGGTTAAAAACATTAAATTATTGAATTTTATTTTTTAAATAAAGCTCGTATCCGTGAGATATGATAATAATTACAACAACTTAAAAAGACCTATTTACAATTATAAATAATAATAATACTTTATATATATAGCGCTGATTTCATTACAATATCCAAGAGCGCTTCACAAGTTCAAAAAAAATATTAATAGCAACACGGTCAACACTGTTTAAATAAAATTTTGACATAGACGATTTTCGTAATTCGGCCTAAATCGTTTTCTGTATTATTAAAAATTCCTTTTGTCAAAATTCAAATTTTTCGTGATAGATCATTCACGTGGTTTTTGAACTATCTTTTTGCCAAATTTCTTAAAGATCTGCGAAAGCAATCGGTCTCAATTTTTCGAGCAACTGCGCATGCGCTGCATTTACTAAATGAAAGTGGGTTCTTTCGGTAACAAACAAAAGCTGGGAATCGCTGGGTTCTTTGCATTGTTATCTTTTCTAACATATCTTTGTTATAAAAGACTAAAGTCGTCAATGCACTGCGTTCAATTATAGAGAAAAATAACACAGATATTGCTGGAATTGAGTAACTAAAATGACCGCTCTATTGACGGCATGTTTGGTTTTTGAAATCCTTGTGCGCGCGCTGAATTGCATCAGTAAAAGTGCGCGCAAAAACTGTCGTAGTTTTCGTTTAAGGTGGCTAAACTCAGTTTTTGATACCTCTGTTTCATTTACCTTTTCCTCTAAAACCCTCGATCCTTTGGTCGCCAAAAATGGCAGCAGGCAAGTTAACAACACAAACTTCAACCTTTTGAATGAAGCTGAAATATGTGCCGTTGCCATGGCAACATGGTTAAATATAAACAGGTGTTTAAAAATCGGTTTTGTTTACTTGCAGAAAATCTAGTCATTAGATTTTCTTTATAATTTGCATTCAACAAGCTTGTAACGACACTCACAAGTCAGCGCTATTTTAATAATAATTTAACAAACAGATCTTTAATTATCCCTCGTTGAAGGTTCACTGGCATATCTTGAATTTCTTTTGTTAAAGTTCAATTTGTTTCAATCCTCCAGTTACTTATTTCCTAAAGTATTTTCGTGAAAATCTTATGAGTGGTTCTCGAGAAAAAGCGTATCTCCGAGAAGTCAATTTTTCACTCAATCGCAATTTTTTCGACTTACCACAGGGAGCACACAATCTTACTGAGTAGGGAGAGAGTAAATAATAACTTCTTACTAACCGAGCGCGAGGGCCGTGCTGGGGGATATTGGCCCGAGGTCGTGGCAGTACGGACCGAGCGCAGCGAGGTCCGTACAAAACGACCGAGGGCCAATATTCCCCTAGTACGGCTCGAGCTAGCTAGGGGCCGATCCACACTAGCAGACAAAATCGCAATTGTCCGCGGTAAAATCCAAGGACAAATTTTGCCGTGACAATTTTTGTCTCGTCTGTTGCATCCGCATTGACATGGTTAAAGTCTTCAAATTGTGTCGTGGGATGGCAACTGGCGCGTTTGAAAAATTGCTCCATTCTCAAAGCGTCTCCCAGCAACATGTGGATAGCCAAACTGGTCATCGTAAGGGGGGACGTTCCAGCACCTTACAGAATTCGGCTGTTTATATAAAGGATAGCTTGCCATTGGGTATAAATGACTCTTAAATGCCATTAACCATTAGGATTCATTTTGTCCACTGCGAAAATTGTAAAATCTAGTTTCGCAACACGAGAAACAACTGAGATACTAAATTTCTACGGTTAAATGGTTTTATGACATATTAATGACAAGATAAACAAAACTTGTTTATTCAAACGATTTTGTCCAGTTTTTACGCGGGACAAATTTTGTCGGCGGTGCGTTTGAAGTCAAGTCGCGACAAACCATCCGCACTTGTAGAATGTTGGTGATGACAAAAATTTTGTCTAAATAAACAAATTTTCTGCTAGTGCGGATCGGCCCTAGGTTAGTAAGTAGTTTATTTAATATATGGCACTAGTGCTTGTTTGTTTTCTGTTAAACGGACTTCCGGTCACTTGAATTCAAAGGGCTTCCTCCGTGTGTTTTTGATGAAGCGAGCCCGGTCCTCACTTGCGACGCAAGCATAAGCATAAACATAAGCATAAGAAGTTTATGCACTTGTGAGGACAGCCACGACATAAGCATAAGCATAAGCTTTCTTCTTATGCTTATGCTTATGCTTATGTTCAGTGAGGACATCGTTGACATAAGCATTAGTGCTCGCCGATTGGCTGAGTCTTGCGCCTATGCTTATGCTTATGTCAACATGTCCCCACTGGACGCTATAGTGACATAAACATAAGCATAAGCATAAGAAGAACGCAAGGTTTTGATATTCTTATGCTTATGCTTATGTTTATGTCGTGGGCGTCCTCACTAGCGCCCGCTTATGCTTATGCTTGTGCTTATACTTGCGTCGCTAGTGAGGATCGAGGATCGAGGACCGGGCGGTCACTTGAATTCAAAGGGCTTCCTCCGTGTGTTTTTGATGACGCGAGCAACTCAAAAGAACAATCTACCACGAGATTGAAAACAAATTCAATGAACGTAAATCATGTTGAGTATAAAACAAGGCTTCAAGAACGATTTGTAACGGAATTTGCCACAAGTCTCAACAACTGCAGTTTGTTGAAATGCGGAAAATGGTTTCTGTCGATCTTGCCTGGAATATTTTAATTTGCGCATCACAAAATATGGATAAAGAAATGTCGAAGTTGGTTGCTGTGAAATCATTCAAACATATACACAGCTAATTAAGAGGAAGTCTTAGAGTCAATCCTCCGTCTCTCTCGATAACGTTCTACGCTTCTTTTCATTCTGCACAATGTGGGCTGAAAATTGGGAATTGTTGCCGTCTTGCACTCTTGCCGTATTTCCTGCATTTCTCCATAAAAAGATATTCCAGTGGACAAGAAGTGGTCAAGTTCCTTCGCAGGTAGGGTTTTAACTCTCTCATGACATTTGTCATACCGTTCTTATTTGTCATACCGTTACCTTACAATTAGTGGAGAAGAGTTTTCAGATGGGTAGCCATCTGCTTATTTGTGTTTGTACGTTTTTGCTTCTTTAAAAAATCGTCAATGGCGTCCTGACTTTCGCCGATGCCTGATTCAGTCTCTACATTAGACGTTTTCAGATCGTCAGGATAATAAAATTCCCATCGTGAAAATTCGTCTTCCTCGCTCTTTAATATCGTAAGCTCTGTAAAATATCAATCTTCTAGGTAGTTTCTCTGCGTTTTCTTTTCCTAGTTTTCGCTGCAAAGTTTTGGATTTGCCGGCTTTCGAAAACACGAAAAATACACATCTTGTGGCCGTTTCCATGGAAATGGTCCGTATGGCGAAATCCCGACCAAGAAATAACCAATTAGGGACGCTCGCATTTACCTCAAGCCTATCTTGCCATATAATAAAGGAACGAAACAAATGCATAGTTTACCTTTATCTCCTGTTATCATATCTTACGCGACCCTACAGAGAAAACCGCTACTTACAACCTAAGTTATGCGAAACACTGTAGGGCTAAACTCGTACCTAGGTCTTTTCGCGCTCTGATAAACAAATCGAATGTGGTTTAGCGTGGTGTGTACTCCTATCAACAACGTTACGCGTCATCACAGTGGTCAAAATTTATTGGGGACTCACTCGGCTGCATTTTGCAAATGAGCTGCTTATACGCGTCAGACTTTCCTTTCAAAAACTTTTGCAACCTCGCTTAATATGCAGAAACAATACGAAAACTGAAAAATGTTTGGAAAAAGAGTAATAAAGCGTACTCGTTGTCGACAAGAGTACAGACCACGATAAATCACATTTCGATTTGTTTTTTACCACAATATCAACGTCAAAGAAAATGTTTTTCTTCAGAGCGCGAGCTGAAAAAGGCATTGCGTGACACATTGACGAGAGCAGCGTGGTATGGATTCCTATTTACCACGGCAAATTAGCCAATCAGATTGCTAGATTAGCAGCAATTGTGGTAAAATTTGAATCCTACGTACCTTCAATGTCGTTACCAGTGAGGAAAGTTGCCTGGCCTCAAATCCTTTCCTGTTTTAAACATACATTGGCGTCAGGACAATAAAGTTTTTCCTGCCTTGTGAATCCTGATTAATCAATTCAAATTTCAGGCGTAGCAGCCGTATGCAAGACAGGTATCATCGACCCAGGGTCGATAGAACGCGAGTGAGACGGCCCAGCACTGACTTTGAGTATTGCCTAACCTGCGATCAGGCGTTCCATCGCAGGTTAGGTATTGCCATTATTAACAACAGAGTGTTTCTATCTCGGTCGCATGGGTTGATAGTAGACATTTTATGGTACAATGAACTAGGATCTAACATGCTCAAGCCTTTGAACCTCGCTCTCAGGCTAAAATTTGTTTTGTTTTTTTTTTTTAAAAAACGTAAAATTTGCAAGGGCAACTATCAGTCCTTAAAGTTAACCATTAAATTATTCAATGTAGTGATTGGCCGAAACTAATCACTTGTTACGATCTTGCACAGGTACGATATAAGCTCGACATCTGTAAACAATGAAGTTCTTTTGTCAAGGGCCTATGGGCTGATAGTTGCTCGCAGAAATATTTCCTAAAAAAACAAATATATTGGTAATTATAATCCATCAAATATCTTCACTCGCACGCGACTGGTCAAAGCGCGTCACGTGACTGGATATGTCCCAGCTAAAACTGGGGAACATCCAAATCTTCAATTTGCGGAAAAACATTAAAAGGATAATTAACACAATAGCGTAATTCAGAAATATGCTTGAATTTTTGTTAGGCCGAGGAATTTAAAAACTCAACACTCACCGGCCATTTTATACTTGTGTTTGTGGAAAACTCTATCAGGGAAATCGGCATGATTATCATGTCGTGTTTTTTAAAATGTGAGTCCGGCCACTCGAAAAAGAAAAGCTGGTGTTTTCGAATCCCTCCAGTTTGAAGAGCGTTTTCGAAAATCTCCGTTTTTGTAATGGATTAGTGTGGACCGTAGGCCTAACTGTAGAAATAAAGCTGTGTTTTCAAATGTCTCCGGAGTAGCGTGGGTGCTGCCTTACTCAGGGACATGTTGCCGTATTTACGTCACTAACAAGACAGGCGTTATTGCTCGTATTTTTTCCACGATGACGGCCTCAATCTTTTTCAGTAAGTCTGAGTGACAATTTATGTCTAAAGTGTTACCATCTGGCTTTTCGGCCATCAATTGTGTCTCCCAGGTATTGTCCGTTTAATTGGGGTTGTGGCAGCAGTTGACCACCACCAGGCACCTGTTTATTCTATGGCTCAGTTGCGACGGTCCTTTCTGTCATAATCTTTTCGAACAAATGTAAGCCCAGCATAATGCTTGAATTTCTGGCCAGTAGGAAACTTCTCAAGCTAACAAAAGAATCAAATTCAAATACAAATGAAAAGAACAAATCAAGTTTTGAAAACTAACACTACAATGTCAATATCTTTACGAACAAATGTAAGTCCAACATAATGCTTGAATTTCTGGGCAGTAGGAAAATTTTCAAGCTGACAGAAGAATCAAATTCAATTACAAATGAAAAGAACAATTAAGTCAGGTTTTGAAAACAAACATTACGTTAAAAATCATACCTCGCGGAAACTAAGTGAAGCTCGACAAACTCAGTAAAAAGATAGCTTTTAGAGAGAGGCTGAGACTAGTTTTCCCCAGGTAAGAAAACAATTTTTGCCTTAGAAATATATCTAAAGAAATTAGTTTAAATGTAGTATTCGGTCGCCCCGTCGCAACAAAAACCCGGTAACAGCATGAATTTGCATTTCGTCGTAGAAAGAAAATATTCATCGCTTTTACGACTAGGCCGAATAAAAGTAGATTTTATTCCCGAATTAACGGTTAAACCAAGGAGAAAAACACGTTCTTAATTACATTCCATAATTTGACCTTTATCCGTGATTATTTTTCCAACTGTTTATGTTATGGTTCAAACATGGATGATAGGCGGGACCGCCGTTACCTTTGTTTATAATCAAAATGGCGAATATTTGAGGTATCGTATACTCGATCTTAGATTTGATCTAGACTGTTAACAGTCCCCTATTTTTCGTGGGATCGTAAATGTCGATCGTTGAGTTCGAGGGGCAGCCATCTTAGTCTCTTGATGAGAGCGAAACTGGGGAGAGTACAAAAGGCCCGTGGGTTGAGGCGGAGAGGTACTCTCCCTAGTTTCGTTCGCATCAAGAGACCACGCATTTAAGGGCCTGTTTACAAGCTGCAGATAGCCCGGGTTTACAAGCGAAATTTCACAGGTAGGATAACACTACAACCCGAGACCACTTTATGCGCGGTTTCACTCAAAGGGTCTGGAAACAATTAAAAAGTTAACCTGGGCACTGAGGCGGGTTACCCTACCTGGAGTGTGGTAAGCAGCAGCATTTTAACTGTACTAATGGAAAGCTGGTGTAATGTTTTCATGGAGAATCAATTTTTTTTCGGACAAAATTAACCTC
>JAHPZR010015119.1:5000-15000 GCA_019787425.1 Platygyra sinensis | reverse complement strand
TATCCTATTAAATTTTCACATTTAAATCAGCAGCAGAACTCTTTTTTATGCTTTGGCACAAAAGCGTGGAATTGTCTCCCATTGCAGGTATGTAATCTACCAAAACTGGCGTTCAAGAAATCAATTCGCAAAACTTTATTCGCAGCTTTAGAAGGCAAGGAGGATTATATTGAGGCACCTAATTTACTATCCAAAATTAAGTTATATTTTAGTAAACATTACTTTTTGCAACCTTTCACTGTTAATCTCTTCCCCTGCTTAGTTTGTTTAGGTTAGTAAGCTACCTATTACCAATCAAACGTGCAACCATATTTATTTCCGGATGCTAATAATTGTATTTTATTTATAGTTTATTCCTGTCATTGTTCATAGTCTGTTATTTAAAGCTCACAAATTGGTTTATTTTCTTCTTTTTCTTTTTTCTCCCTGCACAACACGCCTTGACTAGCTTATGCTATATGCGAGTTGAACATAATTATAATTATGTTCTTCTTTTAATTGTTAGATATTAATAGAGTTTATTGTTGTTGTTGTTGTTGTCGTTAAAGAGCAACAAAAACACTGCAAGCACATAGGACGACAATGCACGCACTAACCAAGAATACCCAGGACAATGTCAGTCCTAGGGCTCCCACAACCATATGACTGCTGTAAACCCTACAGAATGCAACAAATGCTAAACAAGAGCTAACAGACGGCCAAGACACTAACAAACACCTACAGAAACACCACTGACCAGTCTAGTCGTTACCTACAGTACCGCCTGAAAGTATTTACCCATTAGCACGCGGTAAAACCTCGTCTTTGCCGAAGGGTTGTGCCGCGAATTCACCGCAGTGGGACGAATTCCTCAACCTCGTCTTGGACGGACGCAACCAAACGCCGCGGAAAGCTAGATGCGGTATACCGCGGCGAAGAAACAATAGAAACTAATTTCTTTTGTTAAAAAGTGTTTCCTTATTGACTTCTCTTATACGTGAAATTTCCGTGCTCGTAACTAATTGTTTTAAACAGGGCTCGCGACTAAATATATAACTTTTTAGCTTGCTTAAATGCAGTGGCTGGTGACAGTTAAATTCACTAGCTAAAACAAATTTGTCACTTGCCAGATACTAGCTGTAATATATATCATCGCATCAAGTCAACTAAATGCTAGCCTGTGTAGCTAGCGGTACGCTTCGAATGAACTTCTCAAAGAACCGCCGTCAAGACCTCGGAACCGGCGCCGCCATAAAACTTTTACCGATTCATGATTTTCACGAACATAATGATTCTTTCGTACATATCTCTATATGCATTGCAGACGTAGGCATCGATGTTATAATTATAAGCGTCGCACAACAACGAAAACCAAAGTTTTCAAACGTGAGAAATTCTCACAGATCTTCACAGACGTCTTCATTCCCAATTACTAGCCATCGCAAAACGTTTCCTTTCTTTCAAAATGCCGCTTTACGATTTCTCTTGAACACAATAATTCGTTCTATCTTAACTTTATTTACAAATTGCAAACATAGGCATCAATATTATATGGGCATCATTCTAAGTTTCGAACTGCGACTTTTTTTTATCTTTTTCAAATCGTACGTGACCTCTAAATGCAGTGCACATAAAATATGATCCCTGGATAGAGCTTTCTATAGTAAGTACAAAAGTCTATGATTTCACTCATGGCTTAGGATTCTTAGAGACAAGCAGTTTATTTGTCGTCCGTTGCTTTTATCAATATTTAATACTACCAAATAAAAAAGCAAGTGTTAATACCAAGAGAAACTGCGTTTGCATGTACTGAATCTGGATAGTATAGTGCTGATTTTGCAACTTGCTTTCCGGTAGTATTGCCGGATTTCATACGTCGGGGGCCTGGGTACAATTGGTGTATTATGGGATTAACAACACAAGACCCATATATTCAGAAAGAGCACATCGAGCTTTACAAAATCCTTAAGTTTCGTGTAAATTGCGCCAATATTGAACAAGACACAGCCATTCAAAAACGTAAAAATTTAGTAACAAATGTATGGATTGCCGGACACTTGTCCGGAAAATGTATGGATTTCCGGACAAGTGTCCGGCAATCCATACATTTGCTACTAAATTTTTACGTTTTTGAATGGCTGTATCTTGTTCAATATTGGCGCAATTTACACGAAACTTAAGGATTTTGTAAAGCTCGGTGTGCTCTTCCTGAATATATGGGTCTTGTGTTGTTAATCCCATAATACACCGATTGTACCCAGGCCCCCACGGTATGAAATCCGGCAATGTTGAGCGATCTAACACTTACCTCAGTTTACCCGTACGTACGTGGCAAAATGCGAGAAACCGATAAACCGCATATCATTACAAACTACTAGTAGAAGTAGAATGGCAGTCGTAAGCGGTCTTATTTTTCGCTGTGTCTAAATGCCCGGCAGTCGGAAATTTTCACAACATTTCCACTGAAAGATTCTTTCAAACTTCTTCAGTTCTTGATGGTATTCGATGTTTCTTTAGAAATCATGCAGAGCGACTCCAAAAATTGTTGGTGTGCAAAATGACGAAATATATAACCGAGCTTGTGTATACTATAAAATCGGCATGTGCTTGACACTTATTACAAAATTTACGCTTACATCGGCAGTAAGAGGTATTTAACGAGTTGCGACAGAAAGCTTCTTTTGAACCTAATATGAGAAGATGCGATGCTTGTTTAGAATAGCCAAGCGATTCTAAAAATTATTATGGATTTGTACTGGACGAACTCAGCAAGCTTGTGCATACAATAAAATCACATTGGTCTTTATCCGACTGCCGGTCACGGTCTCAAATAGACTAAATGCCCCGCAGTCTGAAATATTCACCGAATTCCAACTGAAATCCTCAATCAAACCCATTGAAAGTATGTGGTATTTCTTAAGAAATGTCAAGCGATCCTAAAAAGTATTCTGGTTTTACATTCGACGAATTTACCGAACTTATGTTTTCCGTAAAATTGTTTAGTTTTTGACTGCCGGCATTTAGTCATCTCATAAATGGTTGTGTCGATAATGCAATTTTACCGTACACACAAGCTCGGTAAATTCATCGACTGCCTGGCATTTAGTCCATAGAAGACCTTGCCCGGGTGCCGGGCATTTATAATTAGACACAGCGTTTATTTTTCGCGTTAAATTCTCGGGCAAAGAAATTATAATATAAGGAGAGGTTACACCACTACAACCATGAGCGATATCCATTTCTTGCTACTGACTCTCCTCAACATCGGTGACAAAGGTATTTTATTTAGCCTGCGTAGCTTCGCCACCCGCTTAATCACGGCTCGTCACTGCCAAAACAAAAGCACTCGCGCATGAAATCCACCAGCCACGCACGCTATTTTTTATTTCGCGTGATTGACCAACACCGGAAACCGCACATGAAAAGTCTGAAGGTATGACCAATCTTGCAGGCTATGAAATGCAGGAGTGAGTGAAGTGACGTATTAATTCGTTCGCAATTTTCGCTTTATTGAAAGTGTTGTGAAATGTTATGGAAATCTATTGACAAAAGCCAAGAGCTTTTACGGTAAATTATCCGAAGAACTCTTTATCCCGGCGATTAGAATATGTTGAGTTAACACTTGTTCCTATTTGTTTAAAATTGAAATCTCGACCCGAGGAAGAAATTCCATGCCATTGCTCATTTTCCCACGGAATCGTTTGCGGTATACACTGGGGGATCATTTGTGATCGGGGATCATTTGCGGCGCTGTACACCTCGTTTTTTAAAGTACACCGACACATGTAAATTAAGTGGCAGGGTATTCTGAAGTTGTCTTTGGACACAGGTATATTTTATGATGGGTGCTGGCAAATTTCATTTAGATCGGCAACTGAACTAGTGTCTCATCCAGAGGTAGCAAACTTATTTCCTCTTGGTTACTAAATTATTCTACTGACAGTGACATGGAATAAGATTTGGGCGTGGTACATGTATCGGGTCACTTGGCCCAATGATAAAATTCCCTAAAATGTGCAGTTCCAGAAAATATCCATACTCCCCCACAGAAGGGATTGGAATTTCATGGGGGTGGGAAAGGTTTCTGTAAGGCCAAAATACTTAAAGAAATTATGAAGCTTAATTGGAATTTCTAGAGGGGAGGGGGGCTCGGTTGTTTTGTTTTTTTTTTTTGGAATTACACAATCTTATCATGCGTCACAGTATAAGTGTAAATTAACAGTAATTGACACTAGCCACAAGACTACAATTACAAAACAAGTTACTGTCCTGCCATTGAAAACTCACATCAGCTGTCCTTTGTTGGAGCTTCTTTTTGAATCTTTCAGTTTCTCCTTTCACTTTGGCATCTTGACGAAACTTCTCCTCTACATTCTTCTCTTCTCTGTGAATTATCATGGGATACAAGGACATAACTTAAAGGTAATTTTTGCACTGACAAGTTTGAAAATGAGTCTAATTTCAAGTTAGAAAAGAAAGAAAAAAGGGGAGAGCCCAAGTAAGCCAAGATGGAGAAAGGAAGGAAGGAATGAAAGAGAAGGGAAAAAGAAAAAAAGGCATAAGCACATTCCATGCAAATCTCACACTAAAGATAAACCAATACTTTATTGAAGGATCATATTCAAAGAAGGATGTGACAGGGAAGCAGGGTGAAGGTTGAGAGGAGTAGGGAAGGAGGGCAGGGAATAGGTTAGGAGGGGGCTTGAGCGAAAGGAGAAAAGGGAAGCAGAAGCAATCTTGGAGAGAACTCTCTTTAAAAAGGTGACAACTAGGGTGCATTGTGCAGGGCTTCTACACCGAGGATACCAAGGGCGTAGCTGGGACTGTTGTGGGGTGCTCGTGATCTCCACACCCATTGTAATTTTTTTTAAACAAAAAACACAACAGATGGTGAAAATGCCATGGCAATCTGGCAAGTACCCTCACTTTGACACAGTGTGACCCCCTTGTTAAAAAATCCTGGCTACACCCCTGGATAAGGCTTTTTACATTCCGTGCGACACATCTGGATAGCAACCTACTGTAAATCCCACCCACAAGGAAATGCTATTAAACACTAACCCAACGTGGCTGGCAAAACTTGACCCAAATGGATCGTACAAGATACCTGTTATCGGCTAGGATGTGGGAGATAAAGAGAAGTTACGAAGCTATGGTTATCATGCTAAGTTGAAAATTTATACACCAGCACCAGTCTCCAACAAATATAAATGTGCACTCCACCAAATGCCAAAAAACTCTAATGATACACTGGAATGCTGCCGAATTTTTCAGGCCAGAATGACTGCACCTTGGGATGACAGGTGCTTTAATAGCCCTCTGAGAAATATACAGTACTAACTGAAATATTGGCTTTCAAAAACGGCAAGAATTCTTGACGGTCAAAATGCCAAAAGATTTAAGCTCATATCATGTTACTTTTAAAAAAAGGTTCTCGATACGGACGTATACAAAACATGGACCGGGGTCCATGGACCACCCCATGGACCACCCATAATTTTCAAAAGGAAATCGCCTCTGTTAATATGAAATTTTACCAGAGGTCAGGGTATGAAAAACGCAGACTATTATTTATTGCTTATGTCCTTGAGGGTTTGTCTCATAATAGCAGGTTGCTTTGGGATCGCGCCCCCATAAATGGGAAGACCACACACTCGTTATGAGATACAGAAGATCTAGTGCAATTCTGCCCCCAATATTTTGATTCCAACAATTTCAAATTGCAATTCGATCGGGAACAACCCCCACCTCCCCCCCCCCCCCCCCCCCATCCTCTGGCAGACTTATAACTTATAATACTCTGTCATGCATAAAAATACGCCGAGTTATTTTATAAATTAAGTTTACCCTTGAAACACAAATTTGTAATCAAGGTAAATTGATGAACGAAGTTTAATGGATAGCTTGTAATTTTAATATGGTGTAGCACAGAGTGTATTTAGTTTTCGTATTAAAGGAAGCATGACCTTGGAGGGGGTAGTTTGCCAGATAACATAACTCGCTCCAGTGCCTTCGATTTAAAGCAACCTGCTATTACGAGACAAACTCTCAAGGGCGTAAGCAATAAATATGAGTCTGCGTTTTCCATACCCTGACCTCCTGTAAACTTCCATAGCAACAGGGCAATGTCCTTTTGAAAATTAGGGATGGTCCATGGACCGGGTCCATGGGGTGGTCCATGGACCCCGGTCCATGTTTTTATGTCCTCTCAATGCATCAAGCTCGAATGTCTTGGGGCAGTAATTCCAACAGTCAGTCAGTACAAAATGCAGACTGCAGGCTGCAGCCTAGGTACAAAATGCAGACTGCGGACTGCAGACCGGGTACAAAATGCAGACTGAGTTTAAAATGCAGACTGACAAGAAAAACTGCTTTTTTGCGTCAGAAACGAGATAACATTCGATGTGATAATGCACCACTCATTTGAACTGTATGCGACTCACACGCCTCTAAACTGCTACTGAGCAGTGTTCTTCTTTAGTGATTGTAGAAATCGCTTATCTGTAGCACTTTCCGCCGATACACAGACAACAATTTGCCCTCTTCAATGTCTTCCAAACAAACTAGCTTCTGAGCAAAATATCAGGCAATCAAATTCATGGCTTCGACTTCCATGATCTGGTCGCTAATTAAATTCTGAAAAAAGGCGTTATTCCTAGACCAATCAGAAGGATGCATTAGGTAATTCATTAAATCTGACCAATCAGGATTTTTATGTTCGTCTAGTGGACGAAAAAAACAAAGAAAAGAATAGCGTCCTTGTAGGCCGTACCTTCTCCTTCCCACGCTCATTTGACTTTCTTCCCTCCCTTTCTACGGCCTGCCACACAGGCTACTTTTTAATGGTATAATAAAACAAAATATTTAGGGCACGACCTCCTCCCTCCAATAATTGCCTTCCCTCGAATAATCGCCCCCTTTTGGTGCGAAAATAGAAATTATCGCCCCCGGCTATTATTCGAGGAAATAGGATGTTTGGTATCACTGTCTCCATAGGGGGGTGGGGGGGGGGGGGGGGGCAGGGGTTTCAAATGACTGGTGCATAAGTTATTTATTGTCACGCAAGAACCTTATAATGTCATCTCCCAGTAACAACACTAAACTCTCAAACTCTCTCTCTTTTCTTTCATAAATGTTATTTTATCACATGGTTCAGTCTGTACTGATTTATTTCTAGTTGTGGAAAGATCAAAATATATTACGTATGTGAAACTTCTCCCAAGTTTAGTGGCGAAAATTTTCGGACATTTGTGAATGTAAATGTCAATAGTTTATTTATTGTTCACATGTGAGATTCAAGACACTCGTCACTTGCATGCTGCGTTATTATGCGTATGTTTTGTCTAAACCAATTCTCAAGTTGTCCCAAGTATTTTAAATTATGTTTTCCACTCAAACTGTTTGCTCATTACAAAATGGTGAATTTGAATGATTTGGTGGGTTTTGCGTTGACTCTTATTGCACGTTAAAAGAACGAAGGAGTCAAGGGTGGAAAGCTCATCTTTGACCGCCCAGCGCCAAGCAGATTCTCACCCAGAAATTTGAATCCCCGGCTTCCAAATCGAACACCAGAAAAACTGAAAGGTTGATGCTTCTTCTTGTGGCATTCAATCGAAAATCCATTTAAAAACCAAGTGCTAACTACTGCCAAATAATTTTCCAGAAATACAGCTTTCAAAGCGACCAGCATTCGCGGCCAGGGTTTCGAGCAACAGTCACGCTGTTTGCTCCAGGCTGATTGGATGCATTTTTTACCATCATCCAATCAGCATGGAGTAACTGAGCGTGACTGCAGATGAGCTTTCAGAATGTTGTTCGAACGCTAAGTAACGTAAAATGACTTTCAAGGAGCATTCAAACATCTAACAAGCAGTTTCCTCAGTTTAATGGAGGGGCATTTCAGTGAACATCAAAACAGCGTGGTACAAAATATCTTGTTGTCATAAATTAATCGTGATGTGACGCGGTCGCGGTCAATTACGGCTGTGAATACTCGATGAGAGGTTTGCGCATGGGTGAACAGTTTACTGTGTCAGTACGTTTTTTGAAACAGAAAAAATTTTAAGCTTATTAGCCTTTGGCAAAATACTCTAATCTGGTAGCTCATGTTGACTCATCCCTCTACAATACTTCCTAACTGACATTAAAACATCTTCCACATAAATTTCACTCGCAGCACTTCACTTTCCAATGGAAACTAATAGATATAGGTAAATTGAATGTTGACACGTTTCTGACGTCAAAAAAGTTTTTCTTGTCAGTCTGCATTTTGTACTCAGTCTGCAGTCTGCAGTCTGCATTTTGTACCTTATAGTCTACATTTTGTACCCGGTCTGCAGTCTGCAGTCTGCATTTTGTACTGACCGTTCAAACAATGCCTTTTCAGTAGCTCGATTGATCATATGTTCAAGCAATATGCTAAAAAGGCAATTCCAAAGAAAACAGCCAATCCCGGCTCTCTGTATTGATGAACCACGATATTCTCATAATTGATATCAAGAGAAAAGTATGGCAATTAGTAAGACGAATAAATTTCCCGATCAAGGCAATGGTACTATTCACAATCAACTTACAGTATTTCCTTCCTTGATCTAGCTCATTTCTGACTTTCTTGATCCTCAGCATATTTCTCGTAAAAAGGATTCCATTCAATTCCGTCACTTGCAGAATAAGCAGCTCTAGATGAAGAAATAAACCTTACTCTTGCTTCGAATGAAATTCTGGGTCTAAATCCTTAAACACAAGAGGCTGTGTTCGCAGGTTCGCACACTGGCAGCCATGTTGGATGTTTTCGTCACCAGTCTTTCACTTGCTAAGAAACCCGTGGCAGGAACCCATGTGGCATTACCCTGGCACTAGACCTTTTTTGGCGGCCAAAAATATTTATTTAAATAATTATTTATTTATTTTTTTTATTTGATAGTATTCAAATAATAGACTTCAGAACGAGGCTCTGGGGAATAAACTCCACAAACTCTGTAGTTATTCCTCTGAACCTAGCTCGCACTGAGGTGTATTATTTTTAATCTGAATTTTAATATATCGAAATTGGTCTATTAATTAAAATCCGCCAAAATCAGCAAGAAACCAAGAGCCAAGTGCACATCATTTTTAGTTAGCTTGTCTTGCTGCACGGACCAAGACGCTGAATATAACTTGAGAGGGGAACAAGGAAGTCTTTGGAGTTCATGCAATCGACATGTTCTTGGAGCGCAGTCATTGAAGTGACGATAATTAACAATTATCCTGCGAAATCGCGCGGAATATCGTCTGATACTTAGCCGACGAGGCCGTAGGCCGAGTCGGCTAAAATCAGGCGATATTCCGCAAGATTGAGCAGGATAATTGTTTTATTATTCAACAAATTGATAACAAAATTGATTTCCAAGCTCGTAACATTTTTAAACCTTTCTATCAACATTTTTTCACTTCACTTTATCTTCCCACGTACGAAGCTACGGATATCGCCGGATATCCGTCACCTACGGATGACAGATATCGAGAGCATCATGACCATATTTGGATAGTGTTACAATTTGTTGAATAATAATTAGCAATTATTGAATGAGGCGAAGTAGGATATGAAGAATTCTGCAGATCAAGGAGGGTGTTATCCACAGAGGCCGAAGGCCGAGGTGGATAACACTCTCCGAGATCTGCAGAATTCTTCATATCCTACGAAAGCCGAATTCAATAATTGCTTTATTATTCATTCAAAATATTTCCTCCGTTCTTAAAGGAGTTTCGCCATTTCGCTCTTTGTTTTTCCGCTCACCAAAAATAACAATCTCGTCCCCAGGTTTTCTCGGTCAACGGTTCAATAATTTTCAGCGGGCTGCACTTTTGACGTCATTGGTTCAATAATTTTCAGCGGGCTGCACTTTTGACGTCATTGATGCAATATGACGAAGATTCTTTCCAAATTTGGTGAACAGCGGCTGGTTATGGTGAATTACGCGTGTGGTTTTAAACAATCAGAAACGGGGAAATATTTTGAATGAATAATAATGGCTCATATACC
>JAHPZR010015118.1:25000-29545 GCA_019787425.1 Platygyra sinensis | reverse complement strand
AATGTAATTAAGAACGTGTTTTCTCCTTGGTTTAACCGTAATTCGGGAATAAAATCTACTTTTATTCGGGCCTAGTCGAAAAGCGATGAATATTTTCTTTCTACGACGAGAATGCAAAATTCATGCTGTTACGGCGTTTTGTTGCGACGGGGCCGACCGAATACATACATTTAAACTAATTTCTTTAGATATATTTCTAAGGCAAAAAATTGTTTCTTACATGGGGAAAAACTAGTCTCAGCATCTCTCTAAAAGCTAATCTTTTTACTGAGTTTGTCGAGCTCTCTTTAGTTTCCGCGAGGTATGAATTTTAACGTAATGTTTGTTTTCAAAACCTGACTAATGTTCTTTCTTCATTGTAATTGAATTTGATTATTCTGTCAGCTTGAAAATTTTTCCTACTGCCCAGAAATTCAAGCATTATGTTGGACTTACATTTGTTCGTAAAAGATATGACATTGAGTGTTAAGTTTTCAAAACTGATTTGTCTTTTCATTTGATTGAATTTGATTCTTTTGTTACTGAGAACCAGGAAGTTTCCTACTGACCAGAAATCAAGCATTATGCTGCGGCTTAATGTTTGTTCGAAAAGATATGACAGAAAGGAACCGTCGCAACTGAGCCATAGAACAAAACAGGGTCCTGTGGTGAGTCAACTGCTGGCCAACAAAACCCCAATTTAAACGGACAATACCGGGGGAGACCACAATTTGATGGCCGAAAAGCAGCTGGTAAAACACTTTAGACAATAAAATTGTCACCAGACTTACTGAAAAGATTTGAGGCCGTCATGTGGAAAGAAATACGAGCAATAAAAACGCCTGTCTTGTTAGTGACGGAAATACGGAAACATCGTCCCGAGTAAGGCTAGCACCCACGCTACTCCGGAGGACATGAAAACCACAGCTTTATTCTCTAACAGTAGGCCTACGGTCCAAACTATCCCATACAAAAACGGAGATTTTCGAAAACGCTCTTCAAACTGGAGGGATTCGAAAACGCAGCTTTTCTTTTTCGTTTGTGGCGGGACTCCACACTTTTAAAAACACGACAGATAAATATGCCGATTTCCCTGGATAGAGTTTTTCCACAAAACAAAGTATTATAAAATGGCCGAGTGAGTGTTGAGTTTTCAAAATTCCCTCGTCCTAACAAAAAATTCAAGACATATTTCTTGAATTACGCTATGTGTTAATTATCCTTAATGTTTTTCCGCCAAAATTGAAGATTTAGGATTATTCCCCAGTTTTAGCTGGACATATCAAGTCACGTGACCGCGCTTGACCCAGTCGCGTGCGATGTGAAAAATATTTGATGGATTATAATTACCAATATATTTGTTTTTTAGAAATATTTCTGCGGAAGCAACTATCAGCCCATGGGCCCTGGACAAAAGGAATTCATTTTTACAGATGTCGAGCTTATATCGTTACCGGTGCAAGATCGTAACAAGTGATAGTTTCGGCCATCCCACTACATTGAATAATTTAATGGTTAACTTTAAGGAGTGATAGTTGCCCTTGCAAATTTTAGGTTTTTTTAAAAAAAAAAAAACAAACAAATCTTTGCATGAGAACGATGTTCAAAGGCTTACGAGATAATGTTTAGATCCTAGTTCATTGTACCATAGAATTTTCTACTATCAACCCATGCGACCGGGAAGAAACACCTGTTGTTAATAATGGCAATACCTAACCTGCGATTGGAACGCCTAATGAGCAGGACTAGGCATACTCAAAGTCAGTGCTGGGCCGTCTCAATCGCGTTCTATCGACTCTGGCGTCGATGATACCTGTCTTGCATACGGCTGCTACGCCTGAACATTTGAATGATTAATCAGGATTCACAGGCAGGAAAAAACTTTGTCCTGACGCCAATGGTATGTTTAAAAACAGGAAAGGATTTGAGGCCAGGCAACACTGTAACGACATTGAAGGTACGTAAGATCAAAATTTTACCACAATTGCTGCTCATTTCCGTCCCCAGGGGCCCACGATCCGTCTGGCCTGGTGTGTTGGTTTGGGATCGAGAGCATCTCTGGCCGCGATCCCGATTTTCTGAGGCAGGCGCGAGAGTATTCGTTTCGGCATTCTTCAAACAATTCAAATTGCTAGTGATTGACGGGACGTCCGTGAATCGCGGACTTCGGTTTTGGACCAAACAGAGCTCTCGATCCCAACCACAGGCCAAGAAGGATCGGAGGGCTCTGGGGTACGAGAATGAAATTTGACTGCTAATCTAGCAATCTGATTGGCTAATTTTGCCGTGGTAAATAGGAATCCATACCACGTTGCTCTCGTCAATGTGTCACGCAATACCTTTTCAGCTCGCGCTCTGAAGAAAAAAATTTTTCTTTGACGTTGATATTGTGGTAAAAAACAAATCGAAATGTGGTTTATCGTGGTCTGTACTCTTATCGACAACGAGTGCGCTTTATTACTCTTTTTCCAAACATTTTTTTTTCGTATTGTTTCTGTATATTACGCGAGGTTGCAAAAGTTTTTGAAAGGAAAGTCTGACGCGTACAAGCAGCTCATTTGCAAAATGCAGCCGAGTGAGTCCCCAATAAATTTTGACCACTGTGATGACGCGTAGCGTTGTTGATAGGAGTAACACCCCACGCTAAACCACATTCGATTTGTTTATCAGAGCGCGAAAACACCTAGGTACGAGTTTAGCCCTACAGGTGTTTCGCATAACTTAGGTTGTAAGTAGCGGTTTTCTCTGTAGGGTCGCATAAGATATGATAACAGGAGATAAAGGTAAACTATGCATTTGTTTCGTTCCTTTATTATATGGCAAGATAGGCTTGAGGTAAGTCCGAGCGTCCTGATTGGTTATTTCTTGGTCGGGATTTCGCCATACGGACCGTTTCCATGGAAACGGCCACAAGATATGTATTTTTCCTGTTTTCGAAAGCCGGCAAATCCAAAAATTTGCAGCGAAAACTAGGAAAAGAAAACGCAGAGAAACTACCTAGAAGATTGATATTTTACAGAGCTTACGATATTAAAGAGCGAGGAAGAACGAATTTTCACGAAGGGAATTTTATTATCCTAACGATCTGAAAACGTCTAATGTAGAGACTGAATCAGGTATCGGCGAAAGTCAGGAGGCCATTGACGATTTTTTAAAGAAGCAAAAACGTACAAACACAAATAAGCAGATGGCTACCCATCTGAAAACTCTTCTCCGCTAATTGTAAGGTAACAGTATGACAAATGAGAACGGTATGACAAATGTTATGAGAGAGTTAAAACCCTACCTACCTACCCTAGGAGCTTGACCACTTCTTGTCCACTGGAATATCTTTTTATGGAGAAATGCAGGAAATACGGCAAGAGTACAAGCCGGCAACAATTCCCAATTTTCAGCCCAGAATTGTGCAGAATGAAAAGAAGCGTAGAACGTTATCGAGGGAGACGGAGGATTGACTCTAAGACTTCCTCTTAATTAGCTGTGTATATGTTTGAATGATTTCACAGCAACCAACTTCGACATTTCTTTATCCATATTTTGTGATGCGCAAATTAAAATATTCCAGGCAAGATCGACAGAAACCATTTTCCGCATTTCAACAAACTGCAGTTGTTGAGACTTGTGGCAAATTCCGTTACAAATCGTTCTTGAAGCCTTGTTTATACTCAACATGATTTACGTTCATTGAATTTCTTTTCAATCTCGTGGTAGATTGTTTTTTTTGAGTTCCTCGCGTCATTAAAAACACACGGAGGAAGCCCTTTGAATTCAAGTGACCGCCCGGTCCTCGATCCTCACTAGCGACGCAAGCATAAGCACAAGCATAAGCATAAGCGGGCGCTAGTGAGGACGCCCACGACATAAACATAAGCATAAGCATAAGAATATCAAAACCTTGCGTTCTTCTTATGCTTATGCTTATGTTTATGTCACTATAGTGTCCAGTGGGGACATGTTGACATAAGCATAAGCATAGGCGCAAGACTCAGCCAATCGGCGAGCACTAATGCTTATGTCAACGATGTCCTCACTGAACATAAGCATAAGCATAAGCATAAGAAGAAAGCTTATGCTTATGCTTATGTCGTGGCTGTCCTCACAAGTGCATAAGCTTCTTATGCTTATGTTTATGCTTATGCTTGCGTCGCAAGTGAGGACCGGGCTCGCTTCATCAAAAACACACGGAGGAAGCCCTTTGAATTCAAGTGACCGGAAGTCCGTTTAACAGAAAAACAAACAAGCACTAGTTCCATATATTAAATAAACTACTTACTAACCTAGGGCCGATCCGCACTAGCAGAAAATTTGTTTTTTTAGACAAAATATTTGTCATCACCAACATTCTACAAGTGCGGATGGTTTGTCGCGACTTGACAAATTTTGGCCGAAGAGGACAAAACTTCAAACGCACCACCGACAAAATTTGTCCGGCGTAAAAACTGGGCAAAATCGTTTGATTAAATAAAATTTTGTTTATCTTGTCATTAATATGTCATAAAACCATTTAACCGTAGAAATTTAGCATCTCAGTTGTTTCTCGTGTTGCGAAACTAGATTTTACAATTT
>JAHPZR010015118.1:2500-10000 GCA_019787425.1 Platygyra sinensis | reverse complement strand
CAAAGCAATAACATCTAAGATTGGGAAAACACTGGGCGATCTTAGAGAACTGTGATCAGTGTAAAGTGGAAAGCCAACTTGGTTAAAGTAATTTAACGAAATAAGAAAAACTGAATTTTCCATGAAATAATTTAAAGATGCAACCTTTATTTACCCTCGACACTGTTTATAGCACAAGTGCTAGTGGGGCCGAGGAAACAACTGAAACAAATAATTTAAACTGAACATAAAATCGTTAAGAATCCCAACTGGCCGGAGGCAATTCAGTTGGCTATTTACAAGCGTGGCCGAGGTTTTGAACTCGGGGCTACCGAGAGCAAATCCAGGTAGTGGTAAGAGCGGGACCACTCGGCCACGCTGCCTCCTCCTTCAATTTATCCCCCAAATTGAAATTACTGAAGATGCGCAATCATTAAAGTAAGTAAACACAAATCTACAGCCACTAAGCAGTCACTCCGTGACTGCTTACTACACGTTTCACTCTGTAAAGTGTTAAGTTTATTGAAACGAGGAGGGAGATCTTTACCTCTCTTGATGTAAACGGCACTAGCATTCCAATACCTCCTGACAGGGTGGTGTAGACTAGAGACTCGGATCCTCCAGGGATGAGGGTTGCTTTCTGCAGCGACAGGACTGTCTCGCCCACGTGGTAATTACACAACGTCTCCATCTGTAAGAGGAAATAGTGGTATCACTCCAGAAAATACCAAGATTATCACACAAAATGACGTAGCCTGACTGGGAATTGTTGAGATAACAAATAATCTCATTTTGAAGTTGCTGCATTTCTGATGGACTGATGAAAAAAAGCGAAATTATCTGCCTCACAGCATTGAGAACTAACCGACGGAACTCTACAGAAACAAACAAACAAACAGAAAGAGAAACTTTTTAGGAAAAGAAAATTGGTCTTACCTTTTGAGGAGCGCCATTTAGAAGTCCCCTGTCCCAAAATGCTTTTGTGCCCGTAGGGTCTTCGTCGATCTCGTCAGTTGTGTTGGTCGTTAGGCGAACCTTATGAAATAACAAAAAAAAATCGGAAACAGTGACAAAGTCTATTTTAACGACCCTTGATGTACGCAATAATTATACAATTTGACAATATATTTCCTGGGAAAACATCGTCACAATTCTTGAAGAAAAAGATGAACTAAGGCGGCAACAGTATCGGATATCTGCAAACCTGACTATACGGAGCGCAAATCTCGGCTAGCATGTGGATGTCTCCCCTTGGTTTCTTACCACCAAACACACAAAGTCTCAAACAAGAATTCTCCGCTTTATTTTAACAGAGTTACAACCGCAACAAATCCTTTTTTACTAATTTTTATGATCGAAATGACGATGACGATGACGATGACGATGACGATGACGATGACGATGACAATCATGTAAGTGAAATACTTACCACAAAGACATTACCAAATTTATCTGCACCCGCCACTGTATCATAGTCCACGTAGCTGCTGCAGGTTAACCATCTGAAAAGAATATAAGTTTCGTATTCGTCTAATAGTGCTTATTAATCATGACTATTATATGGCAAGATAAATCCGAACGTTCTGATTGGTTCTTTCTTGGTCAGGGTTCGGCCATACGGACTGTTTCCATGGAAACGGTTATTGGCTGTGTATTTTTTGTTTTCGAAAGCCGGCAAATTCAAAACAAGCATGGCACGAGTGCCATATAATAAACTACTTACTAACCTGGCTAGGTCGAGCCGTACTGGGGAATATTGGCCCTCGGTCGTTTTTGTACGGACCTCGCTGCGCTCGGTCCGTACTGCCACGACCTCGGGCCAAAATTCTCAAGTACGGCCCTCGCGCTCGGTTAGTAAGAGGTTATTATAAATTGATGACAAAGCTGATGACAAAGTGATTTATTCAAGATGACGGGAGAAAAAAAATACAGTAAAAAAGCACATAACGAAAAGGAAAACAAGAAGTCGACCCTATCTGTTTCCTTACTGCGCCTTTCAATAACATGCGGACTCTAACATTCAAAGCTCAACCGACAAATGCGTTTTTCGCTGCTGTCAATCAAATGTTCGGCGACTCCTCCCAGCTTTCGGCTACTGTCGAGCCGTGCCGTAATCAAATCGTTTACCACAGTTCAGATAACGAACCAGTGCTCGGCAGTAGTCGGAAGCTAGGAGGAGCCGCTGAACATTTGATTGACGGCAGCGAAAAACCCATTTGTCGGTTGAGCTTCAAATTTTAGAGTCCGCGTGTTATTGAAAGGCGCAGTAAAATAAAAAGGATAAAACTATGTACAATGTAAACATATAAAATAGAAAATCAAATAACTATTTACAAGAATGTGAATCAGGTCACTGACGAACACTTAACTAACGGATCAGGCTCAATGCCTCAACAGTAAACCCTGGGAGACTATTCCAGTCCTGTACAATTCGGATGGAAAAAGAATATTTATATGGATAAATTGGAAGTCAGTAGTCTATTGTGAATCCGTGAATTTTTTCTACATGCGTCAGTGGACATCAATCATAACGCACAATGTTTGAAACCTTTTGAATTGCCCAATGTAACACAGTAAAACACAAATTTTCTGCGCGCTACTTCGCTTTTTTAATGCAATAAAAACCAGGTTAAATTTATATTAAATCTATTCGACTAGCAGCCCTCGTTTCTATGAGCGATAGCCGTGCGTTGACTATCTGCTCGCGGAAAACTTGGGATCGTAGTCTGGTTAATTAGCCTTACAGTGGTCTATTTTGAGATTTCAGGGTTGTTGTTAAGGATGTTAGTAAATTACCGTAATGTCCGCCACACCACATGTTATAGTGAAGGGGTCTAACATAAATAGCTTTATTGTGTTTGCTCCAGTTCGAAGCTTTCTTGGAACATGTAAAAATGATTCACTAAGGAAAGACGTACAAACAAAGCCAGAAAAACATGAAAGGTTCGCACAGCTGAGAACTTAAACGCATTACTCGGAACTCTCACCGCAAAAAGAAAATCATTTGACTATCTAAAAACCTTTTCCTCTTCTGACAAGGGTAAAGGAAGTTGTGGCAGTTAAACAACACTGCCATTACTGAACTATACCCAATGTCAAGAAACAATTCGTCAGAACGGTAATGGATAACTAGCTAAAAACGAAATTTGTTCTAAACTAATGCATGATCTTTCTGAGTTCCAAGATATGGACTTATAATATCGTCATTAGAAAAGGAAAAGAAAAGGCACTCGATTATTTAGCGAGAAAGATCCAAGAACTGACTATTGCAGTGGATTACAAGTGAAATTTAAAATAAAATGAAATAATTGATTTCATCCGGAGTGAATTTAAGTGCTCTATGGTACGAACATTAACTCTCCAGGACCCTGGTGAGATTTACCGTCGAACAGATGAAAAAATCTATTTTGCCCCTGTGCGGTTTTGCGGCGGTTTAACTTCATTGAGGAGAAGTGAAAATGGAAATTCTAATTTTGTTGACTTGTAGCAGGAAATGCATGTTAAATTGCTTTAGTTTTGAGGCACGGAAATTTGAAAGAGTTAAAACAAACACTGGAGTTTCCTAGATGTCTAGTCAAGAGTTAAAACACTACGTTTTGAAAACTAAGCGTCTCGCAAGACAAACACGACAAATGAAAAAAAAAAAAACACATAGGAAGTGCTTGTCGCGAGATGAAACAAGGTTAGCAGATATGTCCTACAGTAAGACAAAATACAAAGGTGAAAACAAATAGTTTCGGCTCCTGGAAGCAAAACGAATATTCAAAATATATGTAAAATTATTGTAGCTTTAAAATATCCCTGTATGGAATTGGGTAAATTCCTTCCAAAACGCAGCACGGATATTTTAAGTCCCGACAGTCACTTCAAACGGACGATTAATGAAATTTTGATGTTAGGTCGCGCTGCTAATTTATCAATTAACCACATACACTGGTGAAATGCCCTGACTGGCCAACCTGTACACTCCCTGTGATGAGTAATTGCAATTCGCAGTGGGATGCATCTTCTTACAACGCTCCAAGTAATATCGATCTCGGCAGGATCTGCTTAAAAGTTCTTCAAAAAAAGGGAGATATTCTAGATGCACCGAAATGGTACAGAATGAAATGCGACTTCATATAAATATATATAGTTACAGACACCGATGAAACACGCAAGGGTGATAAGATACCAACAAGGTGAGAAGGCGTTTAAATCAGCGTTACACAATTCACTTGAAATTTGAACTGGGAATCGAGTTTTGAAATTAACTCATCTTTCGAGCTTGTTACTACAACTACAATGTCATTTTGTTAAGTTATATTAATACATTTCTTCATCATGTTGGAATACAAAATCTACAATATAAATGACTCTTTTTACGCCAAGCTTCGATAGTTTTACTATTGGATATATGGTAGTTTTAAAAATACCGCAAACAAATCCCGTTTAAAATACCTTTCGAGAATATTGGACAAGAATCAAGAAAATATAACACACTGCAGCAGTAGCTGTGTTTATTTTCTTAAAGAGAAACAAAAGCAACCTTTTTTGGATTCACAGCACCTGTTCTTGCCAAAGTTATTAACATGAGCTTCATGTCAACATCGCCAAAACTGAAATGAAATTTTAAAATTTAATCGGCGATAAAATTACGATATGTGTCATGATCAGGGCGAAAATAAAGGAAATCATTCATCCGGCTCCGCCTGACAACATGATTCAACAAAGAGGATAAAACTGATGGCTTCTTTTCAAACAAAGGTAAACTGGTGCACACATCCAGCTGTCACGGGATTATTCTGAAGGCGCCTCCAAACTGACAATGCAAATTCTCCTTGCTACAAATTTATTTTGCTGTCTATTGTGAGATTTTTGAGTTCAATAAGACAATATCCCCGAGATACAAATTCTTTAGTCTAGGAATCTGTCTGCTCGAAAATAAATTTGTACTGTTAAGTAAAATAAGATAAGAATTCAAAAGTAAAGACTGAAATTATTCTCGAATCGTATATAAAGACAACAAATACTGGCGATTTAAAAACAGAGCGCAGACTTCACAGGTGATGGAAGGACAAAACGATTAAGCTATAGAAGGAAAATTTTCGTCCAAAAAAAATACATTTTCGATAACTGAAGTCAATTTTTCGTTGAAATATTACAATAGGGCTACCATAAGATGTGAAAGGCCCACACATTTCTACAAGCGTGAAATAGCTGATATAAAAGAAGAAAAATTCTTACTTAAGGGCTAATTTTGAAATTTAATGTGTTTAGTAAAAACATAGCGGGAAGAATTAAAGGTTTTCCTCCCTTTTCAAACAAGACGCTAATGGAAAGAAAGCGAAATTTGTCAGGTGATTTTAACTATCTTGAAATAAACGCCACCTTCAAGAGTAACATTAATTTCGAGTAAAAAGAAGACATTATTTTTTGGCTCCAGGCAAAACGCGGCAGATCAGAGAGAGAGAACAAAAAACTTATCAATCGTGTTAATTTAAATTCAAATCATTGACGAGTTCTCAAAAAAATTATACAAGACACAAAACCCGTAATGTGGTTGGTAGCCAAAACAAGGCTAAAAGTTACATGATCTGTTCCAAAGAAACAGTAGAAAGAAACAGTAGATTAAAGCAAATACCACTTTGGCTCTAAATTTTCACGGCTTAAAAGGGTATGCAAAAAACCAAAGCTGTTCTCCACATGATGACAATTTTATGGAACATAGGTCTGTCCGTTTAAATTGGTTTGCAAATATCGAAAAATAGAAAACCGATGCCAAGCTAAAAAAAGGTTGCAATGAAAATTCGTTCTTTTGCAGGAAAGTTGTTCACTGAACACAATTGGGACATTTAATTTATCCCTGTGTTTACTCATGACAAATAAAACCTCTGATCTGTCTTGAGAGGCGATTCAATCTGGAGATAATAAAACAACTTTGGCTAATAGATTTGGTGTAACGACAATGCTTGGCATAGCTGACTTTCAGCGGATTCCACACAAAAATATCACCATATAGCACAAATCGCTTGCTGATAGAATTGTCACAACTAAGAGCAAGCCATACAGGATTCATATAGACATGTTTTTAACAATTACTCCGCTGTCAAGAAAGGCAGTGCTTGAAAAATGACTAATTTAACAAGGAAATGAAATATTCATGATTACCAAAGCCTTTTTGGACCTTTTAACAGACAGATTCTAAAATATCAAACTTTAATGCACGTAGCCTAATATATTATACCATAACTCAGGAAGGAAAACATTATCTACAATATTGAAACGGAACTGGGTTGCCGAGATAACCCCACATTTCATTGTTATTCTGGTTTCAACATTAGTATCAAACGTCTATACGTATTCGGTACAGAAGATACTGTCTGCAGTCAAAATGATTCACGGCGATGAATGAATTTTGATCAACGCCTCAAAACAATTGTCAACAAGCTTTGACAAGGTAAATACTATTTTTAATTTTTTTGCATGAAAAAATTGCCAACGAACTAATTAGCAAAATAAGACCAAAATAACAAAGCTTACACAGTAGGAAACTTGTACAGTATCAACCAACAAGCATTTTACACAGACCGTCAGGTTCTAGGAAGTTCAGCATAATATTAAACCTCTTTGTGCTCTTACGTTAACAGGACATAAATCATTTCAAGCATCTCACGAGATCACAGAAAAAAGCCGCGACTGAACGCAGCTGTTCACGCTAGACGAGCTGACAGAGAAGGAACTGAAATTATTAAAATGGAGAGCTTCACCGCTGCCGGAAATTTAACGAAAAACGACGAAAACGTTTCGTATGGAATGGGACAAGAGGGGTTTCTGCACGAAACACAAGCCGGAAAGGCGATTATCGTGTTCTTAGCATTACAAGGAGTGCTGATAATCTGCGCGAATTCACTGGTGTTCCAGTTGTTTGCCACCACCCGTTATTTGCGGACAAAGACAAACTACTGTTTAGTAAGCCTGGCGGTGAGTGACTTTATGTCGGGATGTGTTTCTCTGCCATTAGTGCTTGTTTGTTCCACAACATTTTCCGATTACGTTTGCACCAGCATGGATCTGTTTCATCGCTTCCAATCCATTTCAACAATCCTCCACCTGTTGGTTGCCACATGTGAACGTTATTTTAAGATTAAGAGACCTTTTAAGTACAACATCCTGGTGACAAAGCAGCGAGTGGTGATTCTGTTAGCCGGTGTGTGGATCTTCTCTTTAAGCGCTTCGCTTATTCAGCTCACTTGGATAATACAAAACCTGGACGAAAGAAAAGGTACACAGGCTCGATGTCGGCTATGCGGCTTTTGGTTTAGTTGTACTAGCCTTCGTACCGTTTTTCGTCATTGCTTGTATCGATGGCCATATCTTTTACTTCATCCACAGGGAAAAGAAAATGAGGCGGGCTTTAACTCAAGGAACAGTGCTCAAGAAACAAGAAAGGCTCAAAAGGAAACAAAATGATAGCAAAGCGCTGATAATTTACGCAGTTATGACCGTCACTTTTGTGCTGGGATGGTTCCCATACTTCAT
>JAHPZR010015117.1:25000-29661 GCA_019787425.1 Platygyra sinensis | reverse complement strand
AATATTGCGCGCAATATTGCGCGCAATTTTGCGCGCAATGGCTAAATTGCATCGTGTATCCACCCCTAAAATTGTTGCGCGCAATATTGCAGCAGTAGAATTTCGTCCTACTTCTGCAACATTGCGCGCAACAAATTTCTTCGTGTATCCACCATCTGCAGCATTTCGTGCAATATTGTGACGCAAATTTCAGTGTTCAGCCAATCAAATCTCACATTCAAATTCAACCGCTGACCTAAATGTCACTCGTCGTACGTTTCACGTAAAAAGAAAGCGTTGGTTTAATCTGCCGAAGAAGGGAGTTCGCTAATTTACTATTACAGAGTTAAGTAACCTTTTTTCGTAAGCCTTATCTGTGGTTCGGAATCCAAAAGTTTTGTTCAGGATATTTTCATTCACTTCTTTTATCAGCTTTTACATTACTCGCGTGGTGGTAGGGAGTAGCCATAGCGGGCGGAAAGGTAGCAAAGGTCTTTAGCTTGTTTCGTTTCTGTGTATATTTATCTTTGGTTTTACGAAGGTACAATCAACTGAACAAATACTTATAATTTACAATTTTAAAGAAAACCGATATCTTGGCAGCCGCTCATCAAATATTGCACGAAATATCGCGCGTAATGTTGCACGAAATGTTGCGACCGTATAGCCACGTCGAGTAAAAAATGTTGCGCGCAATATTGCGTGCAATGTTGCACCGTGTATCCGGGCCTTAAGTCTATTGGCATAATTTGTAGATCCAGTTATTTCCTTTGTAAAACCTCGTTATGTACTTTATACAATTCTATGGTTCTATCGTATCTTTATTACTGTAATTTACTTTGGGGATCCACTTACAAAAGTAACCTGAAAAGATTAACAATATTACAAAAACCGGTCGATACGGATAGTAAGCAGGTCCAGTTGTATTGCTGATCCAATATTTAAATAACTTAAATTTCTCAAAATGAGCAGTAGTCACTCGTTGCAACTAGGTCAGTTTATGTTGTCTTTTAGTACTGGAAATCTCCCTCCTAAATTTGACTCTTTCTTTATCTGTTAATAATAGTATTCATAGTCACAACACAAGGCACGCTTCCTTTTTTCGCCTACCTCTTTGCAGGACAAACATAAAGCAGTTTTCAATCTCCTTTCAAGGCCCTCAATTTTTCAATCGCCTTAGTTATGAAATTAAAAATACCGTAAACTCTAATGCCCTAAACGCAAGCTGAAAGATTTTTTAATCAGCAACTAGTATTAAATTCTTTCTTTCCTCTTTTATTTTCTTAGTCTTTGAGTTAACCCTTGTGTCACACCTAACTCAATCGTCTTGCTCTATATTTGTGTTATTCAATTCTTTCTGTTCAATTCGGAGGAAACCTAACCTTTTTATAAGCCTCCTGGTTTCTTTTAGGTTTCCTCGCCATAAATATATTTTCTTAACTTTAATTAAATGTAAATATATTGTAAAGGGGCAGAATGTATTAAAATGTAATGTAAAATAAAAATCTGTTAGAGGTAAGCAGTGTTAACATTAGGATTATGCGAGATCTTAGTTCTGACAATCAGGGAACAATGTATAAACCAAAAACTATTAATATTGTTTACAAAAAATGAAACAATTGAACGGCTTAAAGGGTTTCCACGTTTCCGTTCCTCTTAGCAAATTTGTTTTATTTAATTAAACTGTCGTGGTTATTAATTCGTCGCTTACATCTGATCTGTTATCTTTTTCTAGCATGGCTTGGAGCGCTTTTCGAAAGTCTGTCTTAAAAAATGTGTATAACAGTGGGTTGATTAGCGCTGTACTTAATTTCAAAAACAGTAAGATTATTTGCACGGTAAAATGAACAGAATAATCTAAATCTTGTAGTAAGGACATTATGAAGTATGGGAACCATCCCAGCACAAAAGTGACGGTCATAACTGCGTAAATTATCAGCGCTTTGCTATCATTTTGTTTCCTTTTGAGCCTTTCTTGTTTCTTGAGCACTGTTCCTTGAGTTAAAGCCTGCCTCATTTTCTTTTCCTTGTGGATGAAGTAAAAGATATGGCCATCGATACAAGCAATGACGAAAAACGGTACGAAGGCTAGTACAACTAAACCAAAAGCCGCATAGCCGACATCGAGCCTGTCTACCATTTCTTTCTCCAGGTTTTGTATTATCCAAGTGAGCTGAATAAGCGATGCGCTCAAAGAGAAGATCCACACACCGGCTAACAGAATCACCACTCGCTGCTTCGTCACCAGGATGTTGTACTTAAAAGGTCTCTTAATCTTAAAATAACGTTCACATGTGGCAACCAACAGGTGGAGGATTGTTGAAATGGATTGGAAGCGATGAAACAGATCCATGCTGGTGCAAACGTAATCGGAAAATGTTGTGGAACAAACAAGCACTAATGGCAGAGAAACACATCCCGACATAAAGTCACTCACCGCCAGGCTTACTAAACAGTAGTTTGTCTTTGTCCGCAAATAACGGGTGGTGGCAAACAACTGGAACACCAGTGAATTCGCGCAGATTATCAGCACTCCTTGTAATGCTAAGAACACGATAATCGCCTTTCCGGCTTGTGTTTCGTGCAGAAACCCCTCTTGTCCCATTCCATACGAAACGTTTTCGTCGTTTTTCGTTAAATTTCCGGCAGCGGTGAAGCTCTCCATTTTAATAATTTCAGTTCCTTCTCTGTCAGCTCGTCTAGCGTGAACAGCTGCGTTCAGTCGCGGCTTTTTTCTGTGATCTCGTGAGATGCTTGAAATGATTTATGTCCTGTTAACGTAAGAGCACAAAGAGGTTTAATATTATGCTGAACTTCCTAGAACCTGACGGTCTGTGTAAAATGCCTGTTGGTTGATACTGTACAAGTTTCCTACTGTGTAAGCTTTGTTATTTTGGTCTTATTTTGCTAATTAGTTCGTTGGCAATTTTTTCATGCAAAAAAATTAAAAATAGTATTTACCTTGTCAAAGCTTGTTGACAATTGTTTTGAGGCGTTGATCAAAATTCATTCATCGCCGTGAATCATTTTGACTGCAGACAGTATCTTCTGTACCAAATACGTATAGACGTTTGATAGTAATGTTGAAACCAGAATAACAATGAAATGTGGGGTTATCTCGGCAACCCAGTTCCGTTTCAATATTGTAGATAATGTTTTCCTTCCTGAGTTATGGTATAATATATTAGGCTACGTGCATTAAAGTTTGATATTTTAGAATCTGTCTGTTAAAAGGTCCAAAAAGGCTTTGGTAATCATGAATATTTCATTTCCTTGTTAAATTAGTCATTTTTCAAGCACTGCCTTTCTTGACAGCGGAGTAATTGTTAAAAACATGTCTATATGAATCCTGTATGGCTTGCTCTTAGTTGTGACAATTCTATCAGCAAGCGATTTGTGCTATATGGTGATATTTTTGTGTGGAATCCGCTGAAAGTCAGCTATGCCAAGCATTGTCGTTACACCAAATCTATTAGCCAAAGTTGTTTTATTATCTCCAGATTGAATCGCCTCTCAAGACAGATCAGAGGTTTTATTTGTCATGAGTAAACACAGGGATAAATTAAATGTCCCAATTGTGTTCAGTGAACAACTTTCCTGCAAAAGAACGAATTTTCATTGCAACCTTTTTTTAGCTTGGCATCGGTTTTCTATTTTTCGATATTGCAAACCAATCTTAATCGAGTAAATTACAATTTTTGTGATTAGGTGCTCAACAGAACCATATCTCCACCTTCAACATAAGTGGCAAAGATAACTGATCAAGATTAAAATAGCATCTTTTTCAAAATCAATGACCCAAAGAAGTTTCTTCACTGGCAGAATATCACTACATTGTTACTTGAAAATTTTGCCACGAAAGACATGAAACTTTCAAAACAACTAGCATAAAAGACACGATGAATATACAGTTGTTAGTAGGTTCTCCCAGCTCGGAGAAAACCACCCATACACCGGTATTACTTCACTAATCCTGTCCATTACCACAACTGTGCAAGATACACATCGTTAAATTAACAAAAACAAAAGAAAAAAGGAATTACCTTGGATTCACGTCATCCGCGAATATAACCAAATGGTTTTCTCTCGCCTTGTACTTGACAAAATGAAACGATTCTTGAATGTCACTCACAACAATGCGAGTTCCCATTGTATTGAGACCCATAATAAAGTTGGGCAGTTTCTAGAGACAAAAACACACGAAGACTGAAATTACTACTTTTAAATGGCTTTTCCAAAGATTTCCCAAAAGTATTGGTTTGTTTGCTTTTGCGTCCACTGAACTCATAATTGGTTGACAAAAACCCGCTCAACATACACAGCTGAACCCAGATTTTACTGTGAGACCACTTCAATTCTGGCTAATATTAATAGCATCACCCTTTTCAAAGACCAGGTTGGCGTCCAGATTAACTGCATTCCACCACAATAGCTTTTAGTTTCATGACACTGGGCAACGTGATAGAATATGATTCTAAGAATGAGTTTAGGATTAAAACACAAAACGGATTCTGAACACTTCCATCACAAAGTACCTTGTTTTCACATTTACGAAGCAGCTTCTTCTTGCCGAGGTCATAGATTCTTAACAGGCGACCAACACCAGCTAAAAGACGGCCCTGAAATTATATAAACAAGAAATATCCAGTTATTTCTCGCAAAGAATCATTGTTCCTAAGGCC
>JAHPZR010015117.1:7500-22500 GCA_019787425.1 Platygyra sinensis | reverse complement strand
CAGTTTGTCTAAGTTGTTGATTGATTAGATTGTAGCGCTTGCTTCAACAAAAAAGACTTCTCTCTCTCGGTACATGTAGTTCCTTTCAGATTCGAGCTAGGACATTCTTGCATTACACAGATCTCCATTTGAAATTTCCCGGATAAGTTGTACAGTGAGTTTATCCTCTTTAATGCGGACACCCAAGGGGAAGAGTAGCTTTTTATCATGACCCGTGCGGCCCCGCGCGCTATTTCCTGTGGAAAGCTATCCCGTAAAAACTGGTCCCTTATTAGGGCCGTTAGTGCATGATAGGCCGAAAAACGCGTACAGCCCTACTAGAAAAGCATATGATCGAAGGGAGTTAATGAAAGAAACCATTTTCCTGCCGCAAAATTCCTTCAAAATAAATTTGTCCGTTGCAGAACTACTTCAGTTGTCAACTTACTCCGAAAACACAGAAAGAAAGTTCACAACTTTATCAGAAGCCAACAACATGGTCACAAGATAAAAAGCTTATTGACTAAGTGGGAGAGTCTGACAAGAAAACATTTGGCTCTCGATTAGGATACACGGCGACTCTCTGACAACTTTCCCAAGCAATTAAAACAAACTCCGTAGAAGAGGTGCTAATTTGTAAGATTGGAAGGATCAAAACAATATGAAGGAGTGCTGGAAAACAAGTGCTGACCTTGTGGACAAATTCCAGTTTATATCCTCCATCAATGAGCTCCGCTATCCTATACGCATGAATGAAGCCTCCAGCGCATGACCGCGGGTTCAATGTCAAATCCTTGGCTGTACCGACTAATGCGTACGTTTCATCAGGCCGACACGTGAAATTACACACGCATACACTGAAATAACAAACAAAAAATTACTTCTGCTGGTGTACTAACAGTGCCTACTTAGACCCAACACTGGAAGATTAATCGAAACGATTTTATACGACACAAACCTGACAGCGGATTCGTTCTGTTCCAGCCGCACCTCGTCAATTGTTTCACCCTGGGAAGAAATATTGACTCCTTGATAAGTGAGACAGAAACAAGACTGAATGGAATGATGGGAGAAGACCAGGGGAAATCTGAAAAGGAGGGGGCATTTTGCAGGCGCAGAGAACATACATCGAGAATAAAACTTTCTTCAGTTTCTTGAAAACAACTAACTTACAGTACGCGTGGACGTTCGTTAAAACGTTGATAGGGTAAACACAGCAGCCTCAGTGTGTATTTTCTTTCGTTTCAGCCGAATCTAAAGCACATGGATGGCCTTTCCAAAGAACCAGTCACGCTACCTCATAAAGACAAGTTTTAAGTTCAACAAGTGTGATCGTCTGGGCTAAGGTAGTTCTGAAACGAACTATTGTTGGAGACTGACGTTTCAACAATCTGAGCAGAAGTCATCTACAGAGTCAAGTGAATAGTGTTTGTCACTCTCGATAGTGTTGTAAGTCTGGTCCGTTAAAACTGATTGGTCAGTTTAGCCGTAATGGTATTGACTGTCAGACTCATGTAAAGTTTGCCGACAGTCAATGGTCCATTACAATTAGTTTCGACCTGTATATTGCTAGTCAAATGAAGTCCTTCTGTTTGAGATCATCTGTAAGGTGCAAATGCATGTCGTGACATTCTATTTTTCAGCGGTATTGTTACAGTAGAGTACAGTTGAACCTCTGATTGCGACCATCTCTCCTCAGCGATCGGTTTTCCAAAATACCAAACGTTTTCCAGGTCAAATCATTATATTTGGAACCTCTTGTAAGCAACCACCTCTTGTAATCGACCGCGACCACTTATAGAGCTAAAAGTTTGAAATTCCTTTTGTTTTTAACCTCCCGTTAGAGACCACTTGACAGATAATAGAGAGGGAATCGGATAATAAGGTGCTGTAACGGCAATAGTAACGGAATAGTACAAGAGATGGAAATTTCTCAATGGGGAGAACCAGATTTTTTCTCGAACTCCACTCTTGACATGAATAAAACATTGCATCGACATTAGCGCATGGGGTAAGTAACCAAATTTACCATTACTAATAAGGCAAAATATTGACCCAGGCTTGACATTTTAGGTTGCCGCTTACAGGAAGTTTGATTGTATTTACCTTGATGGGGTCCAACATTCTCAGAATGGAGGCCCACATTCCAGGCCCGGCTTTAGCAGCACCAAACTGCTGTTCAGCCAGATCCTCATTAAGAAACTCGGCCGCCATCTGCGCTGCAAGCTCCTTCTCATCATCACCAGCGGCTTCCACCATTTCCTGACAAGCAGAACGAAGCACGAATGATCAAAATGTAACTTCTCTTTCATTATTTTTCAAGGTCAAGAGGGAAGGTTAGGAGAGTTAGGAAACTAAGACTAAACAGGCAAGAAAAATTGTTAATATAACTTATGAAATTCTCCTAATCGCAACTGTGTCGCATGTACAGACATCCCCTATTAAATGAGAATTTATCCCAGCCCTAATAAACCAAAGAGTTCAATATGGTGATGTTACAACTGATAACTACAATACAAGCATGTTGCATAAGGTAAAGCATCTGTGTCAAGGCGGTAGCAACATTATCTGAGTTACACACCTCAGCGATTTGCTGTTTCTTCTCTTCCTTGACTTTATCAGTGAACGCATTGTGATCGCTTTCTATGATGACTAAATTATTACTCTGGGGGTGGATGACAAATTTTCGAGGCGTGTATTGTAGAGGAGTAGCGACTTGATTAAACACTGCACCCAACTTCTCCAGCGCTAAAATCCTTTGAAAAAAAGACAACGGAATACATTATTTCACCAGTTATTCCTCACAAAATTGAGACAGAGGATGTTCCTTTAGTAATTAAATTTCTACAAGAAACATTTTCGGAACCTGAACAACTGAATGATACAAAGGAGTTTCAATGGTGTCAAAGATTGTTTGCAAACTTTCAAACATATCCAGATGTATGGAGACGCTTTCAAATCCAACTAATTCAACTAATTGGCCATATGCACCCATAATTCTCCGTCATCGTTTGTCATCCTTGCTTCCAAATCGGAGGGGGCGGGGGGGGGGGGGGGGTTCTTTGATAAGTACTGTTCTACAACGTTAAACAAGTACTATGTCGTCAACGCCTGTTTTGAAACAAGTTAACAAGCGTGGCGTACACAAACAACCTCTACTGCTTTATGGTTCACGTCTACGAAGATTAAGAAAATTTGAAGAACATTCTATACTAATCATCAAAGTACTGAGCTGAATTGTGGCAGCGGTGGGCTAATTTTCAGTGCAGTTGACTCCAGATCGAGAGGTCTGGGTTCGAGTCCTGGACGAATTACTAGGACAAGTCAATTTATTCTCACAGTGCATATCTCCACTCAGGTAGGGAGGGGTGGGGGGGGGGTTTAACCCTGCGATGGAGTAACATCCCATCAGGGGTGGAGTAGAAACAAACTCCTAGTCGCTTCATGCTACAGAAACCGAGAGCTAAATGTACGAGTTATTTGGTCTTAAACGTTTTTATTTTTAAACGTGCCGTTTACTCTAAGAAGCTCACCTGAGCGTGTTAGCAGAGATAGCCACAATCCCTTCAGGACACTGCTCAGAGGAGAAGCTTGACGCGTATTCCAGCGTCTCGTAAGACAGTGGAGTAAGATGGAAGCGAGACTGGTATGAGTAGCTTAGCCATGAGCGACTTGACATGGCAAGAACCTGTAGAATAAAACCAAAATATTATACACAGCAAAGGGTCTGCACATGTGGTATGCAATGAATGAAACTCATGTTATCACAAGGCCGAGACGACTTCATAGTACCTATGAACACAGCATGTTAAATCTATGGCAGATACACGAATGTGATGACGAAAAATGTTTTCTCCATGTTCCTATAAGAGTTATATAGCCCAAGCAGGAATTACTCTTACAGTTTACTCTTGAAAAAAATTGAAATTTTTGAGTTTAAATAGACGTTCTTGAAAAAGAAACTCACCGCATCCGATCCGTGCATTCGAACTTTAAACAACTTGACAGCTTTTGAACCCAGGTATCTGAATAAAGCAACAAAAAGATATGTATGAATTAGTCTACCTGAGCAGCTCAAGCTGTACTGTACATCACGATTTTGAGTCTTTTGGCTCGAGAGGCATCGACAATTACAGTTGGGATTTAAACATACCGGCAAAATAATGCAGAATTTACAAAAAAATGGAGTCTGTACTGTAGGCTTGCTTTTATCCCCACATAAAATAAATGCAATGAAAATTTGGAAATTTTAACCCATTTCAATCTCCCCCTATCATTATACGAGCTCCTTCACGTGTAGATGTAATTGTTTCTCTTGAGAGCATTTTTTAACTTAGCTGTAATTTTGATGAAGCATTCGAAGGAATATTATAATAGAATTAGGTTTCTGAATTGGCTAATAAAACAATTTATGTCGTAGAAAGAATTTCTAGTCCCCGTCCGAAGAATGCGCAAACGTAGAAAATGTATTAGGTGTGATAGACGGAGAACGACCAACGGAACGTTATGAAACGAAAAATTCGTTTTAAGTCCAAAACTGCTTTACAACTATACCTTAACCATTCTCCTACCTTGTTCTCGTATCAGACAGATCTCCAGTCACCAAATCTAAAACTGTTCTAAGAAGCACGCCATTCTGCAAGACAAGACACATCACATGAGCAAAACAACAGCACATTTACTCTAACTGCCTCAAGCAAAACAATAAAACAGCATACCGATAATCCAATGTTTAGAAACAGTCCTCCCAGTCTTCCAGATTCGCTTTCCAAGCCTCCCATGGCCATCTCCACAATACACAGTGACTCGGGCGTTGCAGGTAAGGCTTGCATACTGAGAGGCTGCAGACAGTCCTGCGGGTCAAGGGATATGACTCGCACTGTATTGTCACTCAGACCAATGGCCAGAAACCTGGAGCGTTGTTCACCCGCGGGCACCGTCCCGAGAGCCATGCACTGTACATCTGAGGACATCTCCTTTCGTTCTGTGTACTCGTTAAGTTGACCTGACTGAAATAAAACACATGCGAGATTTCAAATTAATGTTCGCGTTCAACAGCGCGTTGGAAAGCTGAGCAGTTCACAGATGACAGAATATTTCCTCTCACGATAAGGGTGAAGGCTCAGTATTAACGTGGCTCAAAACAGTTTCCAGCACATTCAAAGACTTAGATTTTGATGTATCATTATAACCACTCTTTATCAATTGATGCTACAATCATGGTATCAAAAGACTGCCCAATCACTGGTGAACACGTTGGTATTATTTTCGTGACACAATAGGTAACCATAGCAACACTATGACCTGCTAAAAACACCCTTAATTTCAGCTTTAAGCGCTTACATTTCAAAAACGGCACGGTGAAATTTTTTCTTATTATAGAATTTTGATGAGCAGGATGCAATGCAACTTTTGGCAAAGTTTAAAAAACAATTCTGTACATGGGGTTCAGAGCCACCTTAAATTTTCGAAAATTTAACGTCTTGAAAGTGCTGGAAATGTTTTGAGCCACCTTAATCTTACTGTCTCTTGGCTAATTCGATTTTCTTTATATACGTGTTCCAAAGTTCGCTGTGACTATTGGTTTATCAGAGGGAATAACCAGCAATCTTTGAATTTCATAAATCCTAGCAGATCCTATGATATTTCGAAGACTGAGATTAGCACCAGAAAATATTGACAGTAGCCTCAAAACACGTTCACCAGGAATTTTCTCAAAACAGAGTTCAGTCTGATCCTTTCTAAAAGTTTGATGTTTAATTTTACTGGTTTTAATGCTACTTCACTTACCGGGTCCATTTCAAAATAAACAATTTCTCCTCCGGTTAATGCAATGACGACCTTAAAAGTACAACAATCGTAGAATTATTGCAAGCAACAATTAGGAAAGATTCCGTCTCTACATGACAAATGTAATACAGAGGACAAGGATCAATGGTTTTGCTATAGCCGTTGTTTTTACTGCTGCTGATGTTATTTTAAAGGCCAAGTGTAACTTACCAGAAATTACGCTAACTTACACTCTACAAAGGCCAGACAGCGGCACTTCAAGTAGGTCATGTTCCTTGGGGTTTCATACAGGGTTTAGCAGGCCTTACAGAGTTTACGTGTTGTGCGTTCTAGCTATGTAAAGGTCTGCACTTGCCTTGAGCGCCTAGTGCACTCAAGGCGCTCTTTTGCTTCGTCAGTGTGTTGTGACGATGGTGGGACTGGCCACTCTCAGGGTTGTCATAGATACATACATGTACCTAGGTGTGCTCTGCTCGATGCTCATATCACGCCTGGCGCCACCCTCCCTTAAGAACCTTCCCCAAGCTAATCATTAACATTTTGAGAACAGCAGAACACTGCCTAACTTACCTGTCTCTCGTTCACGGCACATTTCACAATAGTTTTCTTTCCTGGTGTTTTCCATTCATTTACCCGCTTATCAGCTCTGATGTGTCGAATACCGTCTGTATAAACCTGTTGAAATAATGGCAACTCATGCGTTTAAGTCTTGTAAACGTAACTCCAAAGGCATCTCAAAGCACATAACAAATCCTTTGTTGTGTCATTATTCAATCAGTCGTTGGTTGATGGCTGTGCTCAATGACAGTTTTGACCTTGAATATGATGTCCAGTTGTAATCTGTACCGCAATATGTCTACTCTTGCAACAAATTCATTAGAATTTCCAGGTTCACTTGCCCAGATTTCACATTGAACGTGCTCTCGACATTAATATCTCAGTAATTTCTTTAAGCACAGTTTTTTGCTGTCTACACTCTTGCACTCTTGGTTCCGGTCTAACTTTGATTCTTATGATATCATTTCCACGTGTTGATTGCTATTGTGAATTCCATAAGTGAAGTGTTTATTGTACCTGTAACAGTGCTTCCTCTCCTAGCTGTGAACAGGACAGCGTGGGAGTGGTACCGAGAAAAACCACTATCAGTGACTTCTTCAACTGTTTCACCAATGGACAATACCAGAGTGGCGTTTATGAAAGACACCACGATATATGAATCAAACTCGTCTGAAAGAGGACAGAGGAAAAGTTTCAGTTCGATATCACAATGAGAGAAAGTAACTACGTAACAAATTTATTACAATAGTTGCAACAGAATTACGTGCACGTAAATGATGTATGTTTACAGCTTCCAGCCATTGGTAAAATTTATCCTGCTTATTTTCACAAAAACGTAGTTACCTTGTGAATGTGTTTTCACGGTCCACACAGCATTGGGATTACCCGGTAGTTCTGACACGGCCATTTCAGAAACCTAAAGGGTAAGAAACATACCGTAAAATACCCACAGGCATTGAGAAGCACACCTAATGTACATGAACATGAATTGTAAGGCTGTCCCAATTTCCACGCAAGCCAGGATCAAGAGGAGGCCTTTTTAAAAAATTGACAGGTTTGTTCATGTCTACCCTCCAGACCATGCCTCACGACGCTCATGGTGAACGAGGACCCCTGCCACAGGCAGCAAACAACTGAGGGGTGGTCTTCATGTGCGCCAAGTCAGCAGCATCTGAAGAGGGATTTAAACAAATTACAACTCTACAAAAGAACTACACTACCAAGATTTTCAAGTTAACATAGAGGTTTTTCCTTAGGATATGTACCCATAGGGGCACAAAATCTCAGTTTCTGATACATGCGCTAAGAAAGTGTACGCCCAGAAATATGTTTAGCAATAGTTGCGCAACTATAGCAAAACATATTTCAGGGCGTACACTATCTTAGCGCATGTATCAGAAACTGAGATTTTGTGCCCCTAAGGGTACATATCCTAAGGAAAACCTCTATGTTAACTTGAAAATCTTGTAGTGTAGTTCTTTTGTAGAGTTGTAATTTGTTAAATCCTCTTCAGATTGCTGACTTGGCCAATGAAGACACCCCTCAGTTGTTTGCTGCATGTGGCAGGGGTCCTCGTTCATCCATGAGAGTCTTGAGGCATGGTCTGGAGGTAAGACATGAACAAACCTGTCAATTTTTTAAAAAGGCCTCTTGATCTGGCTTGCGTGAAATTGGACAGCCTTACAATTCATGTTCATGTACATTAGGTGTGCTTCTCAATGCCTGTGGGTATTTTACGGTATGTTTCTTACCCTTTAGGTTTCTGAAATGGCCGTGTCAGAACTACCGGGTAATCCCAATGCTGTGTGGACCGTGAAAACACATTCACAAGGTAACTACGTTTTTGTGAAAATAAGCAGGATAAATTTTACCAATGGCTGGAAGCTGTAAACATACATCATTTACGTGCACGTAATTCTGTTGCAACTATTGTAATAAATTTGTTACGTAGTTACTTTCTCTCATTGTGATATCGAACTGAAACTTTTCCTCTGTCCTCTTTCAGACGAGTTTGATTCATATATCGTGGTGTCTTTCATAAACGCCACTCTGGTATTGTCCATTGGTGAAACAGTTGAAGAAGTCACTGATAGTGGTTTTTCTCGGTACCACTCCCACGCTGTCCTGTTCACAGCTAGGAGAGGAAGCACTGTTACAGGTACAATAAACACTTCACTTATGGAATTCACAATAGCAATCAACACGTGGAAATGATATCATAAGAATCAAAGTTAGACCGGAACCAAGAGTGCAAGAGTGTAGACAGCAAAAAACTGTGCTTAAAGAAATTACTGAGATATTAATGTCGAGAGCACGTTCAATGTGAAATCTGGGCAAGTGAACCTGGAAATTCTAGATGAATTTGTTGCAAGAGTAGACATATTGCGGTACAGATTACAACTGGACATCATATTCAAGGTCAAAACTGTCATTGAGCACAAGCATCAACCAACGACTGATTGAATAATGACACAACAAAGGATTTGTTATGTGCTTTGAGATGCCTTTGGAGTTACGTTTACAAGACTTAAACGCATGAGTTGCCATTATTTCAACAGGTTTATACAGACGGTATTCGACACATCAGAGCTGATAAGCGGGTAAATGAATGGAAAACACCAGGAAAGAAAACTATTGTGAAATGTGCCGTGAACGAGAGACAGGTAAGTTAGGCAGTGTTCTGCTGTTCTCAAAATGTTAATGATTAGCTTGGGGAAGGTTCTTAAGGGAGGGTGGGCGCCAGGCGTGATATGAGCATCGAGCAGAGCACACCTAGGTACATGTATGTATCTATGACAACCCTGAGAGTGGCCAGTCCCACCATCGTCACAACACACTGACGAAGCAAAAGAGCGCCTTGAGTGCACTAGGCGCTCAAGGCAAGTGCAGACCTTTACATAGCTAGAACGCACAACACGTAAACTCTGTAAGGCCTGCTAAACCCTGTATGAAACCCCAAGGAACATGACCTACTTGAAGTGCCGCTGTCTGGCTTGTAGAGTGTAAGTTAGCGTAATTTCTGGTAAGTTACACTTGGCCTTTAAAATAACATCAGCAGCAGTAAAAACAACGGCTATAGCAAAACCATTGATCCTTGTCCTCTGTATTACATTTGTCATGTAGAGACGGAATCTTTCCTAATTGTTGCTTGCAATAATTCTACGATTGTTGTACTTTTAAGGTCGTCATTGCATTAACCGGAGGAGAAATTGTTTATTTTGAAATGGACCCGGTAAGTGAAGTAGCATTAAAACCAGTAAAATTAAACATCAAACTTTTAGAAAGGATCAGACTGAACTCTGTTTTGAGAAAATTCCTGGTGAACGTGTTTTGAGGCTACTGTCAATATTTTCTGGTGCTAATCTCAGTCTTCGAAATATCATAGGATCTGCTAGGATTTATGAAATTCAAAGATTGCTGGTTATTCCCTCTGATAAACCAATAGTACAGCGAACTTTGGAACACGTATATAAAGAAAATCGAATTAGCCAAGAGACAGTAAGATTAAGGTGGCTCAAAACATTTCCAGCACTTTCAAGACGTTAAATTTTCGAAAATTTAAGGTGGCTCTGAACCCCATGTACAGAATTGTTTTTTAAACTTTGCCAAAAGTTGCATTGCATCCTGCTCATCAAAATTCTATAATAAGAAAAAATTTCACCGTGCCGTTTTTGAAATGTAAGCGCTTAAAGCTGAAATTAAGGGTGTTTTTAGCAGGTCATAGTGTTGCTATGGTTACCTATTGTGTCACGAAAATAATACCAACGTGTTCACCAGTGATTGGGCAGTCTTTTGATACCATGATTGTAGCATCAATTGATAAAGAGTGGTTATAATGATACATCAAAATCTAAGTCTTTGAATGTGCTGGAAACTGTTTTGAGCCACGTTAATACTGAGCCTTCACCCTTATCGTGAGAGGAAATATTCTGTCATCTGTGAACTGCTCAGCTTTCCAACGCGCTGTTGAACGCGAACATTAATTTGAAATCTCGCATGTGTTTTATTTCAGTCAGGTCAACTTAACGAGTACACAGAACGAAAGGAGATGTCCTCAGATGTACAGTGCATGGCTCTCGGGACGGTGCCCGCGGGTGAACAACGCTCCAGGTTTCTGGCCATTGGTCTGAGTGACAATACAGTGCGAGTCATATCCCTTGACCCGCAGGACTGTCTGCAGCCTCTCAGTATGCAAGCCTTACCTGCAACGCCCGAGTCACTGTGTATTGTGGAGATGGCCATGGGAGGCTTGGAAAGCGAATCTGGAAGACTGGGAGGACTGTTTCTAAACATTGGATTATCGGTATGCTGTTTTATTGTTTTGCTTGAGGCAGTTAGAGTAAATGTGCTGTTGTTTTGCTCATGTGATGTGTCTTGTCTTGCAGAATGGCGTGCTTCTTAGAACAGTTTTAGATTTGGTGACTGGAGATCTGTCTGATACGAGAACAAGGTAGGAGAATGGTTAAGGTATAGTTGTAAAGCAGTTTTGGACTTAAAACGAATTTTTCGTTTCATAACGTTCCGTTGGTCGTTCTCCGTCTATCACACCTAATACATTTTCTACGTTTGCGCATTCTTCGGACGGGGACTAGAAATTCTTTCTACGACATAAATTGTTTTATTAGCCAATTCAGAAACCTAATTCTATTATAATATTCCTTCGAATGCTTCATCAAAATTACAGCTAAGTTAAAAAATGCTCTCAAGAGAAACAATTACATCTACACGTGAAGGAGCTCGTATAATGATAGGGGGAGATTGAAATGGGTTAAAATTTCCAAATTTTCATTGCATTTATTTTATGTGGGGATAAAAGCAAGCCTACAGTACAGACTCCATTTTTTTGTAAATTCTGCATTATTTTGCCGGTATGTTTAAATCCCAACTGTAATTGTCGATGCCTCTCGAGCCAAAAGACTCAAAATCGTGATGTACAGTACAGCTTGAGCTGCTCAGGTAGACTAATTCATACATATCTTTTTGTTGCTTTATTCAGATACCTGGGTTCAAAAGCTGTCAAGTTGTTTAAAGTTCGAATGCACGGATCGGATGCGGTGAGTTTCTTTTTCAAGAACGTCTATTTAAACTCAAAAATTTCAATTTTTTTCAAGAGTAAACTGTAAGAGTAATTCCTGCTTGGGCTATATAACTCTTATAGGAACATGGAGAAAACATTTTTCGTCATCACATTCGTGTATCTGCCATAGATTTAACATGCTGTGTTCATAGGTACTATGAAGTCGTCTCGGCCTTGTGATAACATGAGTTTCATTCATTGCATACCACATGTGCAGACCCTTTGCTGTGTATAATATTTTGGTTTTATTCTACAGGTTCTTGCCATGTCAAGTCGCTCATGGCTAAGCTACTCATACCAGTCTCGCTTCCATCTTACTCCACTGTCTTACGAGACGCTGGAATACGCGTCAAGCTTCTCCTCTGAGCAGTGTCCTGAAGGGATTGTGGCTATCTCTGCTAACACGCTCAGGTGAGCTTCTTAGAGTAAACGGCACGTTTAAAAATAAAAACGTTTAAGACCAAATAACTCGTACATTTAGCTCTCGGTTTCTGTAGCATGAAGCGACTAGGAGTTTGTTTCTACTCCACCCCTGATGGGATGTTACTCCATCGCAGGGTTAAACCCCCCCCCCACCCCTCCCTACCTGAGTGGAGATATGCACTGTGAGAATAAATTGACTTGTCCTAGTAATTCGTCCAGGACTCGAACCCAGACCTCTCGATCTGGAGTCAACTGCACTGAAAATTAGCCCACCGCTGCCACAATTCAGCTCAGTACTTTGATGATTAGTATAGAATGTTCTTCAAATTTTCTTAATCTTCGTAGACGTGAACCATAAAGCAGTAGAGGTTGTTTGTGTACGCCACGCTTGTTAACTTGTTTCAAAACAGGCGTTGACGACATAGTACTTGTTTAACGTTGTAGAACAGTACTTATCAAAGAACCCCCCCCCCCCCCCCGCCCCCTCCGATTTGGAAGCAAGGATGACAAACGATGACGGAGAATTATGGGTGCATATGGCCAATTAGTTGAATTAGTTGGATTTGAAAGCGTCTCCATACATCTGGATATGTTTGAAAGTTTGCAAACAATCTTTGACACCATTGAAACTCCTTTGTATCATTCAGTTGTTCAGGTTCCGAAAATGTTTCTTGTAGAAATTTAATTACTAAAGGAACATCCTCTGTCTCAATTTTGTGAGGAATAACTGGTGAAATAATGTATTCCGTTGTCTTTTTTTCAAAGGATTTTAGCGCTGGAGAAGTTGGGTGCAGTGTTTAATCAAGTCGCTACTCCTCTACAATACACGCCTCGAAAATTTGTCATCCACCCCCAGAGTAATAATTTAGTCATCATAGAAAGCGATCACAATGCGTTCACTGATAAAGTCAAGGAAGAGAAGAAACAGCAAATCGCTGAGGTGTGTAACTCAGATAATGTTGCTACCGCCTTGACACAGATGCTTTACCTTATGCAACATGCTTGTATTGTAGTTATCAGTTGTAACATCACCATATTGAACTCTTTGGTTTATTAGGGCTGGGATAAATTCTCATTTAATAGGGGATGTCTGTACATGCGACACAGTTGCGATTAGGAGAATTTCATAAGTTATATTAACAATTTTTCTTGCCTGTTTAGTCTTAGTTTCCTAACTCTCCTAACCTTCCCTCTTGACCTTGAAAAATAATGAAAGAGAAGTTACATTTTGATCATTCGTGCTTCGTTCTGCTTGTCAGGAAATGGTGGAAGCCGCTGGTGATGATGAGAAGGAGCTTGCAGCGCAGATGGCGGCCGAGTTTCTTAATGAGGATCTGGCTGAACAGCAGTTTGGTGCTGCTAAAGCCGGGCCTGGAATGTGGGCCTCCATTCTGAGAATGTTGGACCCCATCAAGGTAAATACAATCAAACTTCCTGTAAGCGGCAACCTAAAATGTCAAGCCTGGGTCAATATTTTGCCTTATTAGTAATGGTAAATTTGGTTACTTACCCCATGCGCTAATGTCGATGCAATGTTTTATTCATGTCAAGAGTGGAGTTCGAGAAAAAATCTGGTTCTCCCCATTGAGAAATTTCCATCTCTTGTACTATTCCGTTACTATTGCCGTTACAGCACCTTATTATCCGATTCCCTCTCTATTATCTGTCAAGTGGTCTCTAACGGGAGGTTAAAAACAAAAGGAATTTCAAACTTTTAGCTCTATAAGTGGTCGCGGTCGATTACAAGAGGTGGTTGCTTACAAGAGGTTCCAAATATAATGATTTGACCTGGAAAACGTTTGGTATTTTGGAAAACCGATCGCTGAGGAGAGATGGTCGCAATCAGAGGTTCAACTGTACTCTACTGTAACAATACCGCTGAAAAATAGAATGTCACGACATGCATTTGCACCTTACAGATGATCTCAAACAGAAGGACTTCATTTGACTAGCAATATACAGGTCGAAACTAATTGTAATGGACCATTGACTGTCGGCAAACTTTACATGAGTCTGACAGTCAATACCATTACGGCTAAACTGACCAATCAGTTTTAACGGACCAGACTTACAACACTATCGAGAGTGACAAACACTATTCACTTGACTCTGTAGATGACTTCTGCTCAGATTGTTGAAACGTCAGTCTCCAACAATAGTTCGTTTCAGAACTACCTTAGCCCAGACGATCACACTTGTTGAACTTAAAACTTGTCTTTATGAGGTAGCGTGACTGGTTCTTTGGAAAGGCCATCCATGTGCTTTAGATTCGGCTGAAACGAAAGAAAATACACACTGAGGCTGCTGTGTTTACCCTATCAACGTTTTAACGAACGTCCACGCGTACTGTAAGTTAGTTGTTTTCAAGAAACTGAAGAAAGTTTTATTCTCGATGTATGTTCTCTGCGCCTGCAAAATGCCCCCTCCTTTTCAGATTTCCCCTGGTCTTCTCCCATCATTCCATTCAGTCTTGTTTCTGTCTCACTTATCAAGGAGTCAATATTTCTTCCCAGGGTGAAACAATTGACGAGGTGCGGCTGGAACAGAACGAATCCGCTGTCAGGTTTGTGTCGTATAAAATCGTTTCGATTAATCTTCCAGTGTTGGGTCTAAGTAGGCACTGTTAGTACACCAGCAGAAGTAATTTTTTGTTTGTTATTTCAGTGTATGCGTGTGTAATTTCACGTGTCGGCCTGATGAAACGTACGCATTAGTCGGTACAGCCAAGGATTTGACATTGAACCCGCGGTCATGCGCTGGAGGCTTCATTCATGCGTATAGGATAGCGGAGCTCATTGATGGAGGATATAAACTGGAATTTGTCCACAAGGTCAGCACTTGTTTTCCAGCACTCCTTCATATTGTTTTGATCCTTCCAATCTTACAAATTAGCACCTCTTCTACGGAGTTTGTTTTAATTGCTTGGGAAAGTTGTCAGAGAGTCGCCGTGTATCCTAATCGAGAGCCAAATGTTTTCTTGTCAGACTCTCCCACTTAGTCAATAAGCTTTTTATCTTGTGACCATGTTGTTGGCTTCTGATAAAGTTGTGAACTTTCTTTCTGTGTTTTCGGAGTAAGTTGACAACTGAAGTAGTTCTGCAACGGACAAATTTATTTTGAAGGAATTTTGCGGCAGGAAAATGGTTTCTTTCATTAACTCCCTTCGATCATAT
>JAHPZR010015117.1:0-2500 GCA_019787425.1 Platygyra sinensis | reverse complement strand
CTGGTGTTCCAGTTGTTTGCCACCACCCGTTATTTGCGGACAAAGACAAACTACTGTTTAGTAAGCCTGGCGGTGAGTGACTTTATGTCGGGATGTGTTTCTCTGCCATTAGTGCTTGTTTGTTCCACAACATTTTCCGATTACGTTTGCACCAGCATGGATCTGTTTCATCGCTTCCAATCCATTTCAACAATCCTCCACCTGTTGGTTGCCACATGTGAACGTTATTTTAAGATTAAGAGACCTTTTAAGTACAACATCCTGGTGACGAAGCAGCGAGTGGTGATTCTGTTAGCCGGTGTGTGGATCTTCTCTTTGAGCGCATCGCTTATTCAGCTCACTTGGATAATACAAAACCTGGAGAAAGAAATGGTAGACAGGCTCGATGTCGGCTATGCGGCTTTTGGTTTAGTTGTACTAGCCTTCGTACCGTTTTTCGTCATTGCTTGTATCGATGGCCATATCTTTTACTTCATCCACAAGGAAAAGAAAATGAGGCAGGCTTTAACTCAAGGAACAGTGCTCAAGAAACAAGAAAGGCTCAAAAGGAAACAAAATGATAGCAAAGCGCTGATAATTTACGCAGTTATGACCGTCACTTTTGTGCTGGGATGGTTCCCATACTTCATAATGTCCTTACTACAAGATTTAGATTATTCTGTTCATTTTACCGTGCAAATAATCTTACTGTTTTTGAAATTAAGTACAGCGCTAATCAACCCACTGTTATACACATTTTTTAAGACAGACTTTCGAAAAGCGCTCCAAGCCATGCTAGAAAAAGATAACAGATCAGATGTAAGCGACGAATTAATAACCACGACAGTTTAATTAAATAAAACAAATTTGCTAAGAGGAACGGAAACGTGGAAACCCTTTAAGCCGTTCAATTGTTTCATTTTTTGTAAACAATATTAATAGTTTTTGGTTTATACATTGTTCCCTGATTGTCAGAACTAAGATCTCGCATAATCCTAATGTTAACACTGCTTACCTCTAACAGATTTTTATTTTACATTACATTTTAATACATTCTGCCCCTTTACAATATATTTACATTTAATTAAAGTTAAGAAAATATATTTATGGCGAGGAAACCTAAAAGAAACCAGGAGGCTTATAAAAAGGTTAGGTTTCCTCCGAATTGAACAGAAAGAATTGAATAACACAAATATAGAGCAAGACGATTGAGTTAGGTGTGACACAAGGGTTAACTCAAAGACTAAGAAAATAAAAGAGGAAAGAAAGAATTTAATACTAGTTGCTGATTAAAAAATCTTTCAGCTTGCGTTTAGGGCATTAGAGTTTACGGTATTTTTAATTTCATAACTAAGGCGATTGAAAAATTGAGGGCCTTGAAAGGAGATTGAAAACTGCTTTATGTTTGTCCTGCAAAGAGGTAGGCGAAAAAAGGAAGCGTGCCTTGTGTTGTGACTATGAATACTATTATTAACAGATAAAGAAAGAGTCAAATTTAGGAGGGAGATTTCCAGTACTAAAAGACAACATAAACTGACCTAGTTGCAACGAGTGACTACTGCTCATTTTGAGAAATTTAAGTTATTTAAATATTGGATCAGCAATACAACTGGACCTGCTTACTATCCGTATCGACCGGTTTTTGTAATATTGTTAATCTTTTCAGGTTACTTTTGTAAGTGGATCCCCAAAGTAAATTACAGTAATAAAGATACGATAGAACCATAGAATTGTATAAAGTACATAACGAGGTTTTACAAAGGAAATAACTGGATCTACAAATTATGCCAATAGACTTAAGGCCCGGATACACGGTGCAACATTGCACGCAATATTGCGCGCAACATTTTTTACTCGACGTGGCTATACGGTCGCAACATTTCGTGCAACATTACGCGCGATATTTCGTGCAATATTTGATGAGCGGCTGCCAAGATATCGGTTTTCTTTAAAATTGTAAATTATAAGTATTTGTTCAGTTGATTGTACCTTCGTAAAACCAAAGATAAATATACACAGAAACGAAACAAGCTAAAGACCTTTGCTACCTTTCCGCCCGCTATGGCTACTCCCTACCACCACGCGAGTAATGTAAAAGCTGATAAAAGAAGTGAATGAAAATATCCTGAACAAAACTTTTGGATTCCGAACCACAGATAAGGCTTACGAAAAAAGGTTACTTAACTCTGTAATAGTAAATTAGCGAACTCCCTTCTTCGGCAGATTAAACCAACGCTTTCTTTTTACGTGAAACGTACGACGAGTGACATTTAGGTCAGCGGTTGAATTTGAATGTGAGATTTGATTGGCTGAACACTGAAATTTGCGTCACAATATTGCACGAAATGCTGCAGATGGTGGATACACGAAGAAATTTGTTGCGCGCAATGTTGCAGAAGTAGGACGAAATTCTACTGCTGCAATATTGCGCGCAACAATTTTAGGGGTGGATACACGATGCAATTTAGCCATTGCGCGCAAAATTGCGCGCAATATTGCGCGCAATATTGCGCGCAATATT
>JAHPZR010015116.1:12500-36584 GCA_019787425.1 Platygyra sinensis | reverse complement strand
TGTCTCAAATGATGAAATTCGGAGAAGAGCGGGAATCGAAAAGATCAGTTCACAAGTACGACGCAGGCGATGGAAGTGGATAGGTCATGTTCTGCGGATGGCACCAAACCGAAACCCATATGTGGCATTATCCTGGGCACCAAGCGGGAAAAGAAGCAGAGGACGGCCAAGGGAAACATGGCGGAGAACGGTGGAGAAGGAACGAGCTGAGCTGGGACTAAAATCGTGGGCTGCAGCAGCAGCTGTGGCCAAAAATAGGGACAGATGGCGGGCATTGACGTCCGGCCCTATCCCCCACCTGGGGGCAAGGAACTAAGAGAAGAAATTTGACTATGAGGTCAAGACTTCTTTGAGGTGATAGTTTGAGGCTGTGTCAAAGTATCATCACCTGATGGGAATCTTAAGCTCACAGTCCATTTAATATTGTTAAATAGATTTGTACTTAAATTTTCTTCAAACCATGATTTACATGTACCTTACCCTGGGTGCCAGAGGATTTTTTTTGTAGTGAAGCTGCGATTGTTAGGGGCAAAGCCGTGATGGAGATCCTGGCTTCGCTGCTCACAATCGCAGCTTCGCTACAAAAAAAAAAAAAAACCCTCTGGCACCCAGGGTAAGGTACATGTAAATCATGGTTTATAATTCTATTTAACAATATTATTGGATTGTGAGCTTAAGATTCCCATCAGGTGATGATACATTGATACAGCCTTAAACTATCTCCTCGAAGAAGTCTTGACCAATGTAGCTTAGTAGCAACAGGAGCTTTGTTCATTATTTGATCAATGTTTACATGACATCCACTTTCCATCTCATCAAGAAAGAATGAAAATAAAATGGGTGGAGAGATCTCTGCTTAATAAATAAAAGATTTTTATTTTTTCATGTATCCAGTTATTGACAGTGAATTTTGTCATCACTTGTTGATACACAGCTACTTTGACAATGTTCTGACAAAGTTAATGATCAATAACAGGACAGATGGATGAAAAACTGATATCAATTTGTTAAACCGATAAAGATATGGTTGTTAGTCTTTTGTGACTGATGGAGTCATTGAACTGGTAACATAATTTTTAAATATTTTTTTGTCTGTCTTAGGTGGTTACAGTACATGCTGGCATATACGCCCCCACACCGGCATGCAATGCTATGATTTGGATAATGCAACCTGCTTCTTCCATCTTTAACATAGATTTTAAGAGTATCAGTGGACCTGTCCAAATGTGATTTCTCTACTGGTAATGGAAATTATTGCAATAAAGATATGAAGCCACTCTTGCATGATAATCATTTCTTCCTTGACAGTAAAGACTTGCAACCTGACCAAAAGTTGCATACTGTAAGAGATTTGCATACTTAGTCAAATATCAAATGGAAAGCTTTTAAAGTACACCAGTTTGTATTATTTTTGTATTTATTGCTCCTCACTTCCTCACTTAAAAATACATTTGGTATATTGTTGTACTGAGAAGAATATAATTTGGAAAATTTATGGGAAGTGTTTCCATAAAAAAAATATCCAGCTCAGATGCAGTAACACTATTCTCCTTTCTGTGGTGTTTCAGTCTATGTGATCAAGTGAGAAATTCTGTTGACCTACATGAGTTAAAAAATGTAGGAGCTGTTCGGTAAAAATAATTTGTTGAGTGTTTTTATCTGAGTGTTCATTTTCCCTTGAACAAATATATTTTCCTAATGAGCAGTTCCTTCAAACCATTTTATTAATGGGTTGTTTATTTTCTTTTCCTTTTTGGGTTGAGAATTCCAGTAAAAAGATCACAAGGTACAAAGGAAGGATCCCCTTATTTTTTCTCAGGAGAGTAGATGATAGATTTTCAACAACATTTTAGAACCAGATGAAGGGAAGTCCCTAAACAACAGATTTCCCTACCCTTCCATGCACTTCATGAAACTTGTCAGAATTCCCTTACCCTTTCATAGTTAAACCTGAAACCAGAAAAAGGTACCTGTTAGGCTTTTGAAAGGGTGAATCCCCATCAGGGAGTCCTCCCACATACACAAGTCAGGAACTCTTGACAACTGATGAAGCCAGCCTTTAGACAGGTCTGAGGCAGCAGCTTCAATTTTTGAGTACAAACTTGTTGCTCTCTGTCAACTTAAGTTCGGAACTTTTTCTCCGCTGATCTCAGACACTACTAGCTTGCAATCAGTTTCACAACACTAACAATGTCACTCAGTCTGGTTGTTCAGTTCCACTGCACCATGTTCCATACAACCTTGTTCCCAGGACCTTTGTCTGTTACAGAAGTTAGAGCACTATGGTGTCAGAGGGAAAAGTCTCACATGGTTCCAGAACTACCTAGGATCTCGTACACAACGAGTACGATTTGGACAGGACTTGTCACCAAGCCTCCCCATTGAGTATGGTGTTCCACAGGGATCCCTGCTGGGACCACTGCTTTTCGTTATACACATCAATGACTTGCCAAGCTGTCTCAAAAACACGCACATCAGTATGTATGCTGATGATACAGTCATCTATTATTCGGGTGCAAACCCAAAGGAGATAAAGAAGGCCCTACAAGAAGAGTTAGAGCGGGTTGTAACTTGGATGGAAATAAATCGACTGGTTCTGAACAAAGAGAAAACAAAGGGAATGCTTTTCGGGACGAGACAAAGGTTGGATGCTGTTGCAAACTTTTACATCACCATAAGTGGTACCAATGTTGAGATGGTCAGTAAATTCACATACTTGGGCGTTACCCTCGATGAGGAACTGAAATGGAAAGCACACGTTGAAGATGTTCACAAGAAAGTATCCAAGCGACTCGGTCTCCTCAGACGAATACGCTCCAGTCTCACTTTACGAGCAGCACAAGCGGTATATAAATGTATTATTGAACCAATTTTTAGTTACGCAGACACAGCCTGGGGTGAACTACCCGAGAGCAGCATCACTAGTCTACAACGATTACAAAATCGAGCCGCGAAAATCGTCACCTGTCAGAAAAGTACAAGGACAGCCCGAAATATTGTAAATTGGCCAGTTTTAGAAACACTGCGAAAAATACACAAATGTATTTTGGTATACAAATGTTTACGGAATTTCGTTCCTATATACTTAAAAAACTATTTTAAAGTAAACAATGATGTACATAATTATAACACTAAGCAGAGGAGAAATATTCACCCAAATAAAACAAATCTTGTTCTTGGGGGACGAACTTTTAAAAATTCAGGACGTTTAGTTTTTAATTCACTGCCAAGCGAAATCAAAGAGGCAAGTTCTCTAGCAATTTTTAAACGCCTTCTTAAAGGACATTTTATCTGATTTTTTTTTCTTTTTTTCTTTTTTTTTTCCGTTCTGTAATTTTTAGCTAATTTTACTTAACCTTGTAAATTCTATTGTAAATGTGTATATGTGAGTTTTATTGAACCCAGGGCCCTTAAGGATACCAGCTTTGCAGCTGACTGGGCTACCCTGGTTAAATAAAGTTGTCTTGTCTTGTCTTGTCTTGCCTTGGGAACAAAGATGTGTTTCATGGTCACTCATCATTGTCAGAAATGATAATAATAATACCAACAACAATAATAATAATAATAACAATAACAATAATAATAATAATAATAATAATAATAATAATAATAATAATAATGATAATAATAATATAAATAAACTAAAATCAACTTTATTCATAAACCTAACTGCCATACACTGAGTTCAATAATAATAATGATACATAAGATGTGAATTTACATGTAGTAAAATACATGTGAACTAGAAATCGGTTCCCCTCTGTATTTTTGTATGAAAAGACTTTGAAAATACTACACATGTGTACTTAAAAAGGTATAGTATTTCCGAAGTAAATTTAAAAAACCTTTCAATAGTAATCATAAGAATTACAACTTTCTTGATTGTAATTGGTTTAAAAAAAACTGCTATTTTTATCTAATTCACTTGCCAAGTTATTATTGGACAGCTTGTTATCAGATAGTTCAATAAGCCATTCACATCAAAGTTGATGTTTCAGTCAATCAATCATTCAAAGTTGTGGCCAATCACATACAAGTTGTAGTTAAAATCAACCAATCACATTCAAAGTTGCTGTTTAAATCAACCAATCACAAGCAAATTTCCCTTTCTTTCATAACTTGGCCATTCTCAGAAATTGTAACTTTCATGAGTAATAAGACTGTGTTGTTCTATTCAGTCTGTGATCGTACTAGTGCGTGGTCGTCCGATTTTATTAATATTACTTGTATGATTACAGACCAATTCAAATTAGAACCCACTCAGTCCTATTACTATTAATAATAAAAAAATATTTACTGTCATTTCCCAAATTTAACTTGAAGAATTAACCAGCCTGACAGTGTCATTGTGGCTATTACCTGTTCCCAGACTTCCTTTTATGGCTGGGTGTTGGGGCATGATATTTCAATACTGTTTGCAAACAGTTTGTTACATGTAACATGGCACAATGAAAGAGTGATAAATTAAAATAATTGAACTCTAAAAGAGAGAATTTTCAAAATTGCCAGTATTCTCTCATTTCCTGGGACTGAAATGTCTTGATGTTATCTTATATAGAGAAAGCACTCTGAAAATAAACAAAATGTATGAGTAACCTTTCAAACTAAGTTGCAAATATGATAGCTAATTATTAAAAGATAAGGAACCTGGTCTGCAAACAAGGCAAATGAGAGGGTCTGAAGAAATAAAAGGTGCATTGCTCGACCTCATAGGATTGGGGGGAGGTTATTGATTGATAGTGTCACTGGTACTTAATACTGTTGAAACAGAAAACTGATAATGTTATAACTACAATAAAAAACATGAAATGCCCAAATAATAATGATAATAGTGATGATGATAATAGTGATGATGATGATAATAACTTTGTTTATGTGCCGGGTAAAATAAATAGCAGTTTCCAACTAAGTATGAACGCCTATCAACGATGTTAAAAACTAATAGTACCCCCATTTTCCCTAAATAATTCTCTCTATAATCCCACCCACAAACCTAAAAGTAATTACAATATTAAGAATTACAAAGAGTACAGTTAATACAATATTATTATTAGGTAAGATATGTTTGGCAAGGTCTACCTTCCAGATCACTCTTTTAAAAAGATGTATCGTTTTAAGTTCTCCGAGTTTCCTATCAAATTACTGACTCACCCATTTAAACATCCTCTTGTTTATTTTTAAGGGGTTCATGGGTCCCCTCTGTGGCGAAGCCTTAAAAGGGATTCACAAGGGAAAAGTTAACATATCTCTGTTTAGGGTTCAAAACCAATCGTAACAGAATCTGTTACACCAGTCTGAATCAGAAGTGAGAACTTGACTTCGTGTTAGTATCGATCAGCAAGAAAGTTGCGCAAAGCGCGTTATATGTATGGGTCTCTTCTTGCAGTGATACGATCGGACACCTCAAATACTCAAGTAGTGTTTGTCAAAGGTAAATTTGAAAAAATGGGCTTCTGTTAAATAGGTTCTCCCACGTTTAGAAAACTGTCATTGCGTTTTTCTAATAGTGTAATGCTTACCCAAGAGAATAGGCTATTTGAATTGAGTACAACTTACCTAGAATTAATTATTTCCACGCAAACGATGGTTTCTGCGCAATTCAGCGACGAAGAAACGACGACATTTCGTGAAAACACACTCCTTCAAAACAACGTGTTTTTGAATAAATAGTTGCCTTGTTCTTCAAACAAACGATATGCCGAGGAAAAAGACAAAATTTTGTTTATTATGGCCAAATTTAACGTTAGAAATATCCGGCCGATTACGAAATATTCGTATTTTAATTACAGAGTTTGCAATAATGTCGTAGTCAAATTTGATTTTGCCGCTCAGCTCGCTTTTTAACCGGATGTGACGTCACTTTTCGTTGGATGATCCATATACGAAAAATGTGCCAGGCGTCGTGGAGTGTTCTCCCCCGCCCCTGCGTTGTGACTGAGGAAAAAAATAGTTGTAGATATATCAAGCCTAAAGCTCTGATACCAGAGTGCCACATTTTGGTCCAAGATAATAATAACGCTGTTCATGAAAAGACGAGAAAATGTGGAGAAATGAGATTCAAGAAGAAAAAGCTCCTTTGTTTTTTCCACGTTGTAAGTTATAAAAAACACTAATATGTACGGTTTAGTCTAAACTGATTACCACAAATCGGCCTCCAGGAATTCTGTTCTGTACGTATGCTGTTTCACATCCAAACAATTCGACTAATTCGTCCCGCCGAATCTTTTCTTTTGGGTTCAGTATCGCGTTTTAGCTTGTTCAACAGATTAATGATGAGTCTCCGGCTCGGGCGGCTGGCTAACCACCCCCATTGTCTCTGCAGAACTTTAAACACTAGAAAACAATCAACTGTTGCTGCTCCGTTTCAATCAAAACAGAAAAACACAGTCTAGGCGCTTTTCGTGAGTTTTGATTCCAGTGGAAAGTTTAAAATCATGAATTTTACGGACTACCTATACGCATATATTCCTGACGTTTCGAACGACGATTGAAATATGACTTTATGCCTTCGATCGTTTCTTTGTGAACTAAAACACAAAACTAAACAAACAATCAGCCTTTTTACTACAAGTGATATTTATAATATCTCCAGCACTGGACAATTATTCCTAAAATTTAGGCATTTTATATTTCAGTTTCCGCAGCATTTCAGTTTTCAGCCTTCAGGTTACATATTTCTAGTAGTTTCTATTTTTTAGAGATTACTGCTTCTCCCCCGCAGGCTCTTAATTTCTAATAATAATTTAATGATAGCATCGTGGCTACTAGGTAAACTGACTATAATTACAGCTAACCTACAGGTTTGATCCAAAATCACGCTTTTTGGACTTCCCAATGTGTTTTAGACAAGATAATGGACCTGCAAGTAGAACACTTCAATGTCAGTGATATTATATCTTGCCCTCACGTACGGTCGATAAAGCATATATATCTGCTGACCGGTGAATACGTGAGCTACCCCCTATCTTAGGTCCCGTCCATATTACGCCGCAGAAAATTTCAAAACGCAACTTATTTATAGGGTTAGGCCTACCATCCACACTTATCCAAAACGGAGTTTTTCGAAAACGAAGGCTTCTCGAAATTTTTGAGATTTGTGTGCTCGAGTTTTCCTCAAACATAAATCCAAAATGACCGATGATGATTGTTGCGTCTTCAAACTCCTCGGGCGTGGTGTGAACAGAAATCATTTATTATGCTTTCACAATGAGAACTCTGTTTTCAAATTTCTCTAGCGTAGTGTGGACGAAGCAATAAATAATGCGTCTATCAGGATAACGTTTTTATACATTGTAGCGTTTATCACGCGTAAGGCCCTGATGCCCGAATGCTTTTCTTTGTAATTAGAATATCCAACAATCGAACTAGGATGGAGCAAAATCCTCTACAAGTAAACAACAACAAAAATTGTTCCTTTTAATTAACTTTGCTGGGTCGATTTAACTGTTCTGCACTTTCAGCAAAAGCATGTGCAAAATTCCATTTCGAAGCAAGATCTTTGAGAAACGACAATACCATCTACACACTTCCCTAATCCACCTTTAAGTTGGTTTTTTTGTTGGGGGGGGGGGGGGTGGGGGTGTTAGGCGACATTTATAGGAGACCTCATCATCATCATCATCATCATCATCATCATCATCATCATCATCTTTATTTATTTATTCACGAAATTTTATCATATAAATGCTCTTCCTTAAAGACGTAACTAAACCTACATTAACTAAAATTTGCTAGATCAGAATCAAGAATCGAGGGACTACACTAGATCAGAATTATAATATAAACCTCTGACGGTATTATTTATGTGCATGAAATAAGAATTACTTACTTTTCCTGGAGTAAGCTAATAAGCGATCTTTGTTTCTATGTAGCCTAAATGGAATTGAGAGCTTTGTCAGATATGTGCTTTCGTCATAATTTTTAAATTTCTGATCAGATTTATTTCAGTTCAAACTACAGCTTACATACTGTTTTTGTCAAACCCAAACAGCAACTCCTGAACTTCTTGGCTAAACTTTTCCCAGATACTCAACCTGCAAATAAATGATTCATAAATTCAGTGCAGCGCGTGGTAAATTAAACGACAGAGAAAGAGAATGCAAGGTGTGTATCAAATTTCAACTCCTTGACAACAGTAATGTGCTTCACAAGGAGAATGGTGGAGTCTGAGATCTTGAACCCAACTGTTCTTTTTACGAAAATACAGAGTTACTACATAAGCGGTACGAACTTGTAAGCTACATACAAGTTCGCGGAAAAGGTCATAAACAAATGTATGAAAGATTGAAAATGCTACTGGACGTTTTGGAAAGCAGGTAAATTAATACAATGTACTCATTTGCCACCATCTAAACTTTGCTTTTCATACATTGCTTAGATTTTAATCTTTAAGAAGACTATTCGCCATCGGATAGCGATTCTCTCACAGACGTTGTAATTTCTGCCAGTGTCACATACCCGTACGATGGCTTCCAAAACTGTGATAAAGACTGTCAAGTTCTGCTTAACGCGACCTGTGAAAACCAAAATAAATCAATGAGTTGGAGAACACTGATCTGAACAAATGAATCAAAAAAATGTGTATAAATACCAAAACTTTGTCCTACCCTAAAATGTAGAGAGACTCTCATGGAAAATGTTCTAAATATTCCGTTTCCTTGTAAATTATCGGGAATTCGTTTTATTTTTTGTAAAGTTTGTTATGCGAACTTTTCGTATTCGCTCCAAAACAAAATAGCACTTGTTGTGCATGGGAATTCCTTTTCATTTGTCTATTATTGATGCATGTGAATATAGTATCTAATAAATGTGACTTACCACAATGAGGCGTTTTCTTGTTTTCTCCAATAAGCTAAGCAATCAATGTTCCTCTACCCGCAGACAAATACAATTTAGAACTATGACGCCTAATGATAGAATTTATAGTCTTTATTCTATTTTAGGTTTTTCTATCTCTCGACACAGTTATTCGCATTTGACGTTTAGATTTCATTTTCCAAATGCACTTTCGATATCTCTATTTTTTGGTCATGAGGTTGTAGATTTCTTTTTTTGCAGTTGACGTCTGTTGTCGAATGTCGGTTTTCATATTTCAGTTTTCATCAATTTCACTCAGTTTCGGAATGACACTGGTTTTCCCAGGGATTATTTTGATGGCAGGAATATAAAATTTAAGTCGAACCAGACAGGAGATATTGTAATAAAGCGCACATATGAGTTATAATGCCAATTTGCAAATGTTATATTCTAAGAAGGCCCAAAGCGAGATTGTTTTCCTAGAACAACGAAATATTATCTGACGTCTGCGCTTACCGGCGGGATTAAGTTATATTCAATGCAACATGCTGTCTAACTACTTCCATTCTTCTCTGATGATTAGGGCAAAATTGAGCACTGAGAGCTAGAACAATAGCCGTAAAAACAAGTTTTAACACTGCGGATTGGGTAAGTGATTGACAGGCCTTACGCATGCTCTCTGACTCCTTTTTCGCTCATTACCGACGTTTTTCAATGGGCTCGATTTTGTAATGAGTTCTAGCTGGATACAGTTTTCTGGCATGTTAGTTGATGAAGATATTCCTAATGTCTTAAGGCATTAATATTTCAGTGTTCTTTCTTTGGTGAAACCCAGTAAGAAAGAAAACTGAAAGCAAGTTGGGTGTTTGTTATAATAATGGTAAACATCTCTAAAAATAAGCACACTGTAATATTATACACTGACAAAAACAATGAAATTTTAAGGTTCACACGAATGCAGCTAAAATCTAGGAAACAAATGTTTGCCAGTCACTTGAACCCTTCCACATTTACATCATGTATTCAGATCCCTTTTTCAGGACTGTGCGAGGTTTTTTTGAACGCCATTCACCGACATTTAACGACCCTTCGTCCAAAAAATGTTTGGAATGCCACGGGGTCAGGCTTGGTTACATTAAATGTGACTTTTGAGGCTGATAATACAGTCTCTAAACTCGTCTACTATGGTATTGGTAGATGAAATTTTGCCCACGACTATTGGTTGACCTCTTTTCCTGGTACACTTCGCGGGCTTCAAAAAATCGTATAAAAGTTTTCGAACGAATGCGAGAGGTTATTTTCTCAGAATTGCTTTATCTCTACGTCATAGGACTTATATCATCTATCAATTATGCAAATCAGTGGTTACAACGACAAGGGACTTTCCCACATTTTACTTCATTTAAACGTCATATAACTTGTATCATCTGTCAATTATGCAAGTCGATTGTTAACAGGAGAGGGGACATTCCCTCATTTTGCTTTATGTTACGTCATAGAACTTGTATAGGGAATGAAACGAAAAGAACGAAACTACTACGTAGCTTTCTACTCGCGTTCTACTCCAATTTTATTCTTAGACATGTAAAATGTTATATATATCCTGTTGTGTTCTTCGAACACTTAAATAAAAACTAAAGTAATTAACAATTATTCACCGAAGTGGAGGTGAATAGTACTTGGCTAATCACTTCCGAGCTAGTCAATCAGCGCGCGCGAAAAGTACTATTCACTTGTGTGGTATATACTAAATCACATTAGTATAAATTTACCGTAGTCTATTGTGAATCCTTGAATTTGATTGGCTATATTACCGTTGACCATCTGCTGATAGTCAACAGTTACGCATCAGTGCACATCACGCGTCACGTTTGAACCTGATGTAACATAATAAAACAGTTCTTTTCTACGCGTTACTTGACATTATTTTTTTCTTTTTATGCAATGAGACTACGTTAAATTTATACTAAAACAATTACACTACTCGCCCTCGTTTTCTACGAGCGATAGTCAACTCGGCTGCGCCTCGTTGACTATCTGCTCGTAGAAAATTCGGGCTCGTAGTCTAATTGTTAATTAGTATATACCACCCAAGTGGATAGCACTTTTCACGCACGCTCATAGTCTAGCTCGGAGGTGATTAGTCAAGTACTACTCTTTGGTCCGCCCGTTATTCAGCTGGTGCGGTATATACAGAAATAAAAACAATTATTCACCTCAGTGTCGGTGAAAGTTGTAGTTATTTACCTCCATTTTGGTAAATAATTGTTAAATATTTAGAGACGAAGCCACATCAGTTTTGGCTTACCAGAGAGGAAGCAACATCAGTCTTGGCTGACCAGAGAGGAAGCAGTATCAGTCTTGACTGACCAGGAAAAAAGCAACATCAGTTTTGGCTGACCAGAGAGGAAGCAATATCAGTCTTGGCTCACCAGAGAGGAAGCAATATCAGTCTTTGTTGACCAGACAGTAAGCAATATCAGTCTTGGCTGACCAGAGAGGAAGCAACATCAGTGTTGGCTGACCAGAGAGGAAGCAACATCAGTCTTAGCTGACAACAGAGGAAGCAACAGCAGTCTTGGCTGACCACAGAGGAAGCAACATCTGTCTTGGCTGACCACAGAGGAAGCAACATCAGTCTTGGCTGAACAGAGAGGAAGTAACATCAATCTTGGTTGACCAGAGAGGAAGCAACATCAGTGTTGGCTGACCAGAGAGAAAGCAAGATCAGTCTTGGCTAACCACATAGGAAGCAATAGCAGTTTTGGCTGACCACAGAGGAAGCAACATCAATCTTTGCCGATCACAGAGGAAGCAACATCAGTCTTTGCTGACCACAGAGGAAACAACATCAGCCTTGGCTGACCACAGAGGAAGCAACATCAGTCTTGGCTGACCAGAGAGGTAGCAACATCAGTCTTCGCTGACCACAGAGGAAGTAACATCAATCTTGGTTGACCAGACAGGAAGCAACATTAGTCTTGGCTGGCCACAGAGAAGGCAACATCAGTCTCTGCTGACCAAAGAGGAAGCAATATCAGTCTTGGCTGACCACAGAGGAGGCAACATCTGTCTTGGCTGACCACAGAGGAAGCAACATCAGTCTTGGCTGACCAGAGAGGAAGCAACATCAGTCTTCGCTGACCACAGAGGAAGTAACATCAATCTTGGTTGACCAGACAGGAAGCGACATTAGTCTTGGCTGGCCACAGAGAAAGCAACATCAGTCTCTGCTGACCAAAGAGGAAGCAACATCAGTCTTGGCTGACCACAGAGGAAGCAACATCAGGCTTGGCTGACCAGAGAGGAAGCAACAGCAGTCTTGGCTGCCCACAGAGGAAGCAACAGCAGTATTGGCTGACAACAGAGGAAGCAACATCAGTCTTGGCTGACCACAGAGGAAGCAACATCAGTTTTCGCTGACCAGAGGGGTAGCAATATCAGTCTTTGCTGACCACAGAGGAGGCAACATTAGTCTTGGCAGATTAGAGAGGAAGAAACATCAGTCTTGGCTGACCAGATAGAAAGCAACATCAGTCTTGGCTGACCAGAGAGGAAGCAACATCAGTGTTTGCTGACAAGAGAGGAAGCAACATCAGTCTTAGCTGACAACAGAGGAAGCAACAGCAGTCTTGGCTGACCACAGAGGAAGCAACAGCAGTTTTGGCTGACCACAGAGTGTTTCTTCCTCTCTAATCAGCCAAGACTGATGTTGCCTCCTCTGTGGTCAGCAAAGACTGATATTGCTACCCCTCTGGTCAGCCAAAACTGATGTTGCTTCCTCTGTGGTCAGCCAAGACTGATGTTGCTTCCTCTCTGGTCAGCCAAGACTGATGTTGCTTTCTATCTGGTCAGCCAAGACTGATGTTGCTTCCTGTGTGGTCAGCCAAGACTGATGTTGTTTCCTCTGTGGTCAGCAAAGACTGATGTTGCTTCCTCTGTGATCAGAGGAAGGAACAGCAGTCTTGGCTGACCAAAGAGAAAGCAACATCAGTCTTTGCTGACCAAAGAGGAAGCAACATCAGTCTTTGCTGACCAGAGAGGAAGCAATATCAGTCTTGGCTGACCAGATAGAAAGCAACATCAGTCTTGGCTGACCAGAGAGAAAGCAACATCAGTCTTGGCTGACCACAGAGGAAGCAACATCAGTTTTGGCTGACCAGAGGGGTATCAATATCAGTCTTTGCTGACCACAGAGGAGGCAACATCAGTCTTGGCTGATTAGAGAGGAAGAGAAATCAGTCTTGGCTGACCAGATAGAAAGCAACATCAGTCTTGGCTCACCAGAGAGGAAGCAACATCAGTGTTTGCTGACCAGAGAGGAAGCAACATTAGTCTTAGCTGACAACACAGGAAGCAACAGCAGTCTTGGCTGACCACAGAGGAAGCAACAGAAGTTTTGGCTGACCACAGAGTGTTTCTTCCTTTCTAATCAGCCAAGACTGAAGTTGCCTCCTCTGTGGTCAGCAAACACTGATATTACTACCCCTCTGGTCAGCCAAAACTGATGTTGCTTCCTCTGTGGTCAGCCAAGACTGATGTTCCTTCCTCTCTGGTCAGCCAAGACTGATGTTGCTTTCTATCTGGTCAGCCAAGAGTGATGCTGCTTCCTCTCTAATCAGCCAAGACTGATGTTGCCTCCTCTGTGGTCAGCCAAGACTGATATTGCTACCTCTCTGGTCAGCCAAGACTGATGTTGCTTCCTGTGTGGTCAGCAAAGACTGATGTTGTTTCCTCTGTGGTCAGCAAAGACTGATGTTGTTTCCTCTGTGATCAGAGGAAGCAACAGCAGTCTTGGCTGACCAAAGAGGAAGCAACATCAGTCTTTGCTGACCAAAGAGGAAGCAACATCAGTGTTTGCTGACCAGAGAGGAAGCAACATCAGTCTTGGCTGACCACAGAGGAAGCAACAGCAGTCTTGGCTGACCAGAGAGGTAGCAATATCAGTCTTGGCTGACAACAGAGGAGGCAACATCAGTCTTGGCTGATTAGAGAGGAAGCAACATCAGTCTTGGCTGACCAGATAGAAAGCAACATCAGTCTTGGCTGCCCAGAGAGAAAGCAACATCAGTCTTGGCTGACCACAGAGGAAGCAACATCAGTCTTTGCTGACCAGAGAGGAAGCAACATCAGTGTTTGCTGATCAGAGAGGAAGCAGCATCAGTCTTAGCTGACAACAGAGGAAGCAACAGCAGTCTTGGCTGACCAGAGAGAAAGCAACATCAGTTTTGGCTGACCACAGAGTGTTTCTTCCTCTCTAATCAGCCAAGACTGATGTTGCCTCCTCTGTGGTCAGCAAAGACTGATATTGCTACCCCTCTGGTCAGCCAAAACTGATGTTGCTTCCTCTGTGGTCAGCCAAGACTGATGTTGCTTCCTCTCTGGTCAGCCAAGACTGATGTTGCTTTCTATCTGGTCAGCCAAGGCTGTTGTTGCCTCCTCTGTGGTCAGCCAAGACTGATATTGCTACCTCTCTGGTCAGCCAAGACTGATGTTGCTTCCTCTGATGGTCAGCCAAGACTGATGTTGTTTCCTCTGTGGTCAGCAAAGACTGATGTTGTTTCCTCTGTGATCAGAGGGAGCAACAGCAGTCTTGGTTGACCAAAGAGGAAGCAACATCAGTCTTTGCTGACCAATGTTGAAGCAACATCAGTCTTTGCTGCCCAGAGAGGAAGCAACATCAGTCTAGGCTGACCACAGAGGAAGCAACAGCAGTCTCTGCTGACCAAAGAGAAAGCAACGTCAGTCTTTGCTGACCAGAGAGGAAGCAACATCAGTCTTTGCTGACCACAGAGGAAGCAACATCAGTCTTTGCTGACCACAGAGGAAGCAACATCAGTCTTTGCTGACCAGAGAGGAAGCAACATCAGTCTTTGCTGACCAGAGAGAAAGCAACATCAATCTTGGCTGACCACCGAGGAAGCAACATTAGTCTTTGCTGACCAGAGAGTAAGCAACATCAGTCTTTGCTGACCAGAGGGGAAGCAACATCAGTCTTGGCTGATGACAGAGGAAGCAACAGCAGTCTTGGCTGACCAGAGAGAAAGCAACATCAGTCTTGGCTGACCACAGAGGAAGCAACATCAGTCTTGGCTGACCAGAGAGGAAGCAATATCAGTCTTTGCTGACCACAGAGGAAGCAACATCAGTCTTGGCGGACCAGAGTGGTAGCAATATCAGTCTTGGCTGACCACAGAAGAGGCAACATCAGTCTTGGCTGATTAGAAAGGAAGCAACATCAGTCTTGGCTGACCACAGAGGAAGCAACATCAGTTTTGGCTGACCAGAGGGGTAGCAATATCAGTGTTTGCTGACCACAGAGGAGGCAACATCAGTCTTGGCTGATTAGAGAGGAAGAAACATCAGTCTTGGCTGACCAGATAGAAAGCAACATCAGTCTTGGCTGACCAGAGAGGAAGCAACATCAGTGTTTGCTGACCAGAGAGGAAGCAACAAATATTAAAATATTAATCAGCCAAGACTGATGTTGCTTCCTCTGTGGTCAGCCAAGACTGATGTTGTTTCCTCTGTGGTCAGCAAAGACTGATGTTGCTTCCTCTGTGATCAGAGGAAGCAACAGCAGTCTTGGCTGACCAAAGAGGAAAATATTAAAATATTAATTTTTTTTTAACTAGGCATCGTTCTCGGAGTTGTCGTTGTCGCTACTTAAACTCTCTAGAAAATTTTACCGACAAATATTTCACGTTGTTCTTTAGACAAATTGATTCTTAAAGCGTAAACTTCGAGTGGAAAAAATGTGTAATAGAATTCACTGTTCATCTAAGCGGTCTTGGCTGATTAGAGAGGAAGAGACATCAGTCTTGGCTGACCAGATAGAAAGCAACATCAGTCTTGGCTCACCGGAGAGGAAGCAACATCAGTGTTTGCTGACCAGAGAGGAAGCAACATCAGTCTTAGCTGACAACAGAGGAAGCAACAGCAGTCTTGGCTGACCACAGAGGAAGCAACAGAAGTTTTGGCTGACCACAGAGTGTTTCTTCCTTTCTAATCAGCCAAGACTGATGTTGCCTCCTCTCTAGTCAGCTAAGACTGCTGTTGCTTCCTCTCTGGTCAGCCAAGACTGATGTTGCTTCCTCTCTGGTCAGCCAAGACTGATGTTGCTTCCTCTGTGGTCAGCAAAGACTGATGTTGCTCTCTGGCTGACCACAGAGGAAGCAACAGCAGTCTCTGCTGACCAAAGAGGAAGCAACATCAGTCTTTGCTGACCAGAGAGGAAGCAACATCAGTCTTTGCTGACCACAGAGGAAGCAACATCAGTCTTGGCTGACCAGAGAGGAAGCAACATCAGTCTTGGCTGACCAGAGAGGAAGCAACAGCAGTCTTAGCTGGTTGTCATGCTGGTGCTCTATCCTGATCGATTTGGAAAGAAAGAAACGATTAGCTTCTACTCGTTTTCTGACTGAATCCATGTTGTAAATTCTACCAAGTATTTGGCTTACCGAAGATATCTAGACAATCGCGAATTTCGTTGTCAAAATAAAAATATTAATTTTTTTTTAACTAGGCATCGTTCTCGGAGTTGTCGTTGTCGTTACTTAAACTCTCTAGAAAATTTTACCGACAAATATTTCACGTTGTTCTTTAGACAAATTGATTCTTCAAGCGTAAACTTCGAGTGGAAAAAATGTGTAATAGAATTCACTGTTCATCTAAGCGGTCTGAGATCCAAAAGCACTTCAACAAAATCTCAGTTTCTTTTTTCCACTGCATCTATTTTATTTGGTGTAATTGTGTGTTTCGTTTGAATTCCACACGATCTGTAAAAAGCTCAAACAACATGATGTGAAATTGAGCAATATAAGCACTTAATGACTGGCCTCAAGGGAAACAGTGAGAATTGTTAGCCCAGTACGTATTGAAGAGGTCATGGGTTCGAATCCCGTTCAGGCCAGACGTTTTGTTTAGGCTTTATCAATCAGTCGTATCTTCATATCTTTCTCCGCAGTTCAAATAAATGATCTTTCATATGCTCACTTGCACTCATATGAAAACCGCTCTATACTTTAAAAGAATTTGTGAATAAGTACAAAAATTTAAAAGGTTTAATTTCCGTTCGGAGGAAAAAAAATCGTCTCTAGATGTATATGCTTTTGTGTTATTTTCCAGATAAGTTCCTCGTCACCCCTTCAAACAATCAGTCTGATGTCCCAAGGCAGCGCTCCATTCCACTGCAACCTTTTAAAACTTCAATATATCAGTGGCCCATATCCTCACCATCATCTTGGAAACGAACTTCAAAAGTTCTTCTTTCTGGTGGTGGTTAGTGCAGTTCTTTGTGGGAAGGGTAGGGTGGGAAATTAGCTAAAGCGCTGGATGAACAGGGTGAGCCTCAATTTGGCACACGTTAGGCCTACATTCGCCTTACATCTGCCGCCAATGACCGCGCGAGAATTTCTGGATTTGGTTCTACGTCTGACTGGATGTATCGCGTAAAAATGCAAAACGAAAGCAAAAGTGAGAGCTTCTCCCGACACTCAAGTGCAACGCACTCCAACCCATATCTAGTTAGCACTCCTGTCTTCCTGGCGCGCATAAAACTATCAAGTTCCTCTGGATTTCAATAGATGATGCGTCACTCTTTTCCCCCGTTTTTACCAAACCGTATTTTTTTTTATTATGTAAAACGCGCAACGTTCGTCCTAGACGCATAGATCATCTACCTAGGTCAGTAATTATAAATATGGGCATTCAGTATATGTTTCGCTATACTTATCTTCTCTCTCAACTCATTTATGTGATGTTTACAAAACGAGCAATAGCGTTTTGTCAGATCTAAAACACAAGGAGTGAGTTTTTTTTGAACAGCTTTGAAAACGTCGGGTTTTTTAATGATGTTTTTGGAGAAAATCGGTTGCAAAATTTAGCCATTTCTTTATCAAAATTTTATAGAAATTCATTAAACTTTCATGTCTTGTATATTTTCGTCATGAATTATTGATGAGTTTTTAAACATTACAGGGAAAAATATCTCTTAGCCCTAAGATGCACATAGACAATTTGATGAGTTTTTGTACATATTTGTTTTATATATACGTTAATCCGTTTATTGCTGTCGTTTTTTAATTTTTTTTTTTTCAATTTCAGATCATATGTGCGGTCCTCTTATAACCTGTCAAGACTTTTTCTGTAATTATTTCCACGCAGAGGCTGCTACAGGGAAATAATGTAGACATTTTTACAGGCTCCGCATTTGTCTTTGGTGAAATGAAAACACTTACGCAAATAAAACTACATACTTAAGGCGACAAGTTCTTTTGGCTTCACATTGTTCCTAAGAAATATTTATCAGCTGTGCGTACCATCGTGATAAAGTTTGTTGTTAATTCGATATTTTGATCAGAGCATTTTTCAATTGCGTTTGGTTTGTTGTTTGAGATTGGGTGAATAGTCTGATAGGCAAGTAATTAGTTTGGTTTTGGTTTTACGATACTCTATTGAAAACTGCTCTTTTGTAGCTATGTAATTAATTAAAAAGATAAAACAGGTGAAATAATAAAACTCTGCGCCAGGGGTTAAAAGTACACAACGTATTTAATATGATCTCATTTCTGTCATAAGGGAATCTGTAGAACTGTTTTTGCAAAATAACAGTAGTCGTTTTTGCAGCTAAAGCTAAACACAAGATATCAATATAAATAATTGTTTTCATTTTAACTTGTTCCTATTTACTCTTCATCGTATCCTGAGTTAGGCGTGTTGTAAAAATATCATGCTGCGGGATAAATGTGAAAGTTAAGCAAGTTGAAGGAGCAGCAGGAAAAAAAATAATTGTATTTATATATTTAATTTCATTTGATATTTTTAGCTTTAAAGCTCAGTATGTTTCACCGTCAAGGCATTTCCTTGGCGATATTTTTTGAAATATTTAAAAGTTTGCGAGATATTTAGAAGATTTAGGGATATTGAGAAATATTGATTTCATAGTTTTTTTTTGGCTTAGCCCTTCTACAATCATGGACAAAAGTCTTGGGACAAATTTACATTTGAGGCGCTTTTTGCACACGCGCCAAACAAACAGTCAGGTGCGACTTCACCTACACTTGTTCAGTCAGCAGGCCCCCTTCCCCCCCCCCCCCCCCCCCCTACAATGCTGGACAAGTGTTCACGCTCCTTTCTCCAGTATTTCACATTGTATGGGGGGCGGAAGCAACGCATACCGTCCCTTTCCTGTGTTTTTAAAAACTCCGTTTTAAAACAAAACGGGAGAGGAGTAGAGGCATGTAAGATGGAGGTGCATGAATTTATGCAATTACACAAGTGTCCCAGGGGATTTTGGCCAGGCCCCGGTTGTTCAAAGTTTGGATAAACGCCTTATCCACCGGATAAATCGCTATCCAGTGGAATAAGCACTGACAAAACAAAACCACGCTATCCGCTGGATACGATTTATCCGGTGGATCGCGTTTCTCCAGCCTTTGAACACTGGGCCAGGATTGTAGCTAGTCAATCCGGTTGAACCATTTACCACTCGAAAAATGTTTTAACATGTTTACTAAATTGGCTAAAGTAGCAATTTTCTAAAATGGCGGATGCTGGTAACATCGGAGTGCCTTAATCTTCTTCCCGCAAGTCAAGCTACTGCATGAAAATTTTGGCCTTAGCGATTTAAAATCGATGTACTTTTACAAAGCTACAGACGATTTTTCAAGATATTTTAAAACTTTTATGTGATATTTAGAAGATTTTACTCGATATTTGTGGAAAGGTGCACCAGCGTCTATTAAAGGTTCTTCTTTTATCGTGTTTTTTTTTGTGGCAAAACTTAACGCTATCCACTGGATAAATGACTATCCAGTCGGATAGCGTGATTTGTTTTCTTAACAGCTTATCCACTGGATAGCGATTTATGCGGTGGATAGCGTTATCCAGCCTTCGAACAACCGGGGCTGACAACCTCAACTCGTTTGTTTTTAACTAACCATGGGTCAGTTGGATTTGATCAGTTAAACACCATCCATACTATCAAAAAGTAAAACGGATCTCTGCAAGACAGTTTATGATTTTTTCATTAGTACAATGAGAATCATAATTTTGAAAAACATGCCACACTAAGCTTGCCCTGGAAACATCAATATCTTCGTTAAATGAAAATGTCATAGTATGTTTTGTCCAAAATTATGTAACGGCCACAAATTTGTCGTTCAAAGTGTTTTAAAGTTACAAGCGTTTAGAGTTCAAGCGCTGCACTTTTCATAAGCATTGCTTAATTTTATTGTATGAACTTTGAGTCAGATTTGGTGTTTTTCTGAAGTTATTAGAGACTTTCAGATCCACGTTTACCGCAAAAGGCGAACAGCTAGGCTCACGTGAACAGGGCCAGACATCAGGTGTGAGTTTTTTCGACTCGTGTTTGTATCGTCAAGAGGTAAATTTCAAGTAAGGTCATTTTCCTCAAGCTTTATTGCCTTGACGCTTATTTTGCCACCTACAATCTAAACTCGAATAAGGTAAACCTTTTTCTGCAAATTGGTTATATCTTTTAGGAACATAAGTGATTGCCTCCACTAGCATTTTAGTGCTGTTGGCGTCATCACCTTACGTCACTTACCTCAATGTAATATTTTTGGACTTGATATAAACAATTTTAGATTCATTATCATTGCTTGAACATTCTTTACGTTAAGGACCCTGTCCCTTCGCCAGTGATAAAAGTAAGGTTACGAAAGCAACCATGCAAATAGCCAAGAAATTAGATGACCTTGGGAGCTCGACGCCTGGTGGTATATTTTATATAGAATTCAGTGCCCAGATAATCCATCGTTAATTTTAATACCTATTTATTCTCACGAGTCGCTTGGTGGGAGATCTTTTTTACTTCAAGTGTTTAAACTGAAAAAAACCATTTAAGTGACAATGTCGAAAGCTCTTTCCTAATCGCATAACAACAATTGCAAGCTAATTCTTTTGTACGACGTGAGTAACATATAATTTAAATGCAAAGCAACAGTCAACAAAAGGCTAATAGTAAATGCGTCTATTTTCCAATTAATATTTGCAATTTTGCCACCTATTTAATAGGTGTTCCATTCATGGCACCTCTAATTATCTGTTTTAATCCATCAAAACCAGCAGGCAAAATATTATGTTATGTCGTTGTCCATGAAATGCTCGCTGTATTTACATGGAGAAATATATTGCTTCATGTCAACCTCACAGGAATAGCTGTGAAGCCGAAAACCAGATCAATGTCAAGTACAAAATGCAATGGGTTTGTGTGAAATATTCTCAATTCATTAACAAGTTGTATTTACGGTTAAACATATGCTTATGTGGTGCCTTTCTTCAAATTATTATAGAAGTTAAGGTAAGCAAGACTGGCTTACAAATTTTAGAATGCTTATACAAGTAAAACATTTTGCTGGATGTCGAGAGATGTTTTCATTTGTTTAAGAAAGGTGTGCTATATCGTAACCCTTGTGTTAGTGATACGAACATCTTGCATGATTTCCTAACCTCAGATTTATTAACTGTGTATGCAATGCCACTGGAAATGTTGCATGATATCTCAAGGTAACTCCTTGATGATATTGATGAAACTCAGTCAATTACGTTGCAAGATACGCAGATCTTTCTCATGCATTGCTAATCCTAAGCCAATATGGGAAATTAAAAACGCACTAATTTTCGCTCAAATATATATGTATAAACGCAAACCCGGCTTACTTCTGCTGTTGACTTCATAGACCTTTACGAAACAACAGAATGACGTTTTACAGTGGAACCTCCGATTTAACGAACCTCTATTTAACGAAGTCCTCGATATAACCGAAACTAGATACTCTATGTCGCCAGCCAAAATTATAGTAGAACTGTTATGGAATAGAACCTCGCATATATAACGAACCTCGATATAATAGACGAACCTCGACATAAGCGAACGAACCCTCGATAAGCACGGAAATCCCGTCGGTATATAACAGAACATAATCCGGAAAGCCCAAGCGTAAGTATATACCCAAATCGATATCAGTACGACATAACAATGTCAAAAAAGGGACTGAAGATAAGCGCTGAACAGATCAGCAGTCAGCAAATCCTTTTAAATCCCATGTGGTAAAAGAGACAAAAGCGACCGCACCTTTCAGTCAACGGCTTTAATTATATGTCATAGACAGTGGCACTATAGTATTTCCACAGAAGTCACCTGTGTTACAATCAATCATTAACTATGACCTCGATATAACGAAACATGTTTGGGCGTTTTCTCCTTCCAATTCGTTATCTCGAGGTTTTCAGTATAATGAACGCCTCCATGTAAACGAACCAATCTGGTGGCCGGTCCCCAGCGACTTCGTTAAATCAAGGTTCCTACTGTCCTCAACTGTGCTAGCGTAATCTAACCCTTGTGTTAGTGATACGAACATCTTGCATGATTTCCTAACCTCAGATTTATTAACTGTGTATGCAATGCCACTGGAAATGTTGCATGATATCTCAAGGTAACTCCTTGATGATATTGATGAAACTCAGTCAATTACGTTGCAAGATACGCAGATCTTTCTCATGCATTGCTAATCCTAAGCCAATATGGGAAATTAAAAACGCACTAATTTTCGCTCAAATATATATGTATAAACGCAAACCCGGCTTACTTCTGCTGTTGACTTCATAGACTTTATACGAAACACGAGAATTACTTTTACCAACTTTTTCAGCCCAGAAGAGGACAAAAAAATATTTTTGTTTTCTGTGAAACTCGCCACCTATTTTAAAAGTGTAGTACTCCGTGCCAAATCAACTTTAAAATTCAAATAATAGGCAATTCATAAATTTTACAGACGTTGTCATCAGTCTTGCAGACTGATTACAATACTTCATTTTCGATATTCTTAATATTATTTGACGATTTGGTCTCGCTTCAATTCCAGGTCACTTTTCGATATTTTTACCATTTAATTTTGCCCTAAGAAAGTAAATAATCAACCGTCTAACACTAAGTAAAATGATCTTATTGAGAATCTTGCTGATCGAATCATTTTCATTGGAACATGCAGTTTTTATTTTCGTCCATTGGGTTAAGATTCCTTAGTTTGCCATATTTCTTTTCCGCTTTTACATTAAAATCGAGTACAACAATAGGGGCTTTCTTCATAATTCCCAACTTCACAGATATATCGATCAACAAGAGAGTCCTTCAATGTTTCTTTGTGGCAATATTTACATTCGTTTAGGTAAATAAGCTATCGACATTGCTGAATAACAAGAAACACAATCGTCAATTAGATAGCAAACAGCTAAATCCTATTATTTTACTTCGCGAGGTAATATCCAGAATAACAAGCAAATATTCATGTAATCAAATTAACTCATGCTTTTTGGTATTGTTTGCGTATTGAACACCATTCCATTTAATACTGACAGTATTATTATGATTCTACAATGCTCCTTCCACACGGAAGCCCTTCCATCTATGGTTTGCAATCTTTCGAACAATAGTCCACGAATAATTTGAAACAACATGCCAGTCATCAACCAAAACAACTAAATTTATATTCTCTACTTATGCTTTCACCAGGTGTGGCCGACAACATTATCATACCCGGGAGAGGACTATTACACTGGCAAAATATGACCTCGATATCGCCCCAGGGGAACTTCTGGTTTATCAATATTAAAACGTCAAAAAGGTTTATAGCACGTTTTTTACAATAGCTTCATCAATGGCGAAGAAACACACCATTAACACCTGTATATCAAGCTCACTTTTACAGGTTTCTATTCAAAACTTTTGTGCTTTATTGCATGAGGTATTACCTGTTTGTCATTTGGATGTCATTTTTCAACTTTGCCCCCGACGTGGTTTCTCTGGATAAACACACATTTGCTTTAGACTTTAACCGGCGTTGGTGAATTGTAGCACATCGATCACAAAACATCACAAAAAAGACTTCTCCAGCATCCATCGTAACGTGCGCTAATGTGTTCGAGGTAAGAGAAAATACTAGGTATCTGTTTACACTGGGTGGATTGTTATTTAACCACCCTTTCAACCCAGTGCTTACAATCTTCGTTTTCGCGAGGAGATAAGAATTTAGATCGATTTTTAAAGCTGAAAACATGAAACAATGAAACCCAAACAGGTCTAGAAACATGCATTAGGACTTTATGTTGTGTCAGAGAATATTAAATATTTAAGTGCGTGTATCGTACGGAGTTTTAGTTCCAAAAATCATATCGTATCCTACAATTCTTTTTAATTTCTGTCAACAAACTCGCTTTATTTAACTCTGTGGTAGTGAGCATTATTTGTCATGCCCTCTTCGAATT